>SNQN01000010.1:327560-347309 GCA_008642245.1 Bassia scoparia | reverse complement strand
TTTTATCCAAAGCACAATTATTAACCTTAATTAAATGTTTTGTTAGAATTTTTATGCAATAATAAATATAAATAGTAATATAACAATAATAAATAATAAATAATAAATATAATTAATAAGGTGGGATGAGAGGAAAAATATGAAAATGTGGGATTGCTTTAGTATATGTTATTTATCCCTTCTATATTAAAACTCTCACCCTAACCCTCGTGTGGCATAATTTCCCAACTCTTTCACAATTTCTCCTATTTCTTCATCTCTCCCTTTGCCACGTCATCTCTTATCTCATCACTTAACGTCATTTATCTGTACGTTACACATTTAAGCCATTTAGCTCCCTGAATTTCAATTGTAACATAGCTTTTCTAATTCATGTTCTTCCTTTTCTGTGATTCTCATTCATTTTCCCCTAATAAAAGTAGCTTACATCCCAAATTAAAACTTTAATGAGTTCAACATCTACTATATTGATCTACATATACAATTTGATTTTTCGAATGTATTTTACGTAGTTATCTATAAAAAATAATTTTTCAAATTAAAGATGTCTAACGTCACTCGATTGTTACAAACAGAAAATCGTTCCACAAAAAATATAAATCAATAATTTGTTCTCAACTATTTACAAAGTTCTCAAACTAATGACGACAAAACACATTATAGAGTCATMTAAACAACAACCCATATAACACATTGTACAGATGATTAAAAAGCAAAAAATCAAAAAAAAAAATTGACCCGAGCAACGCCGGACCAAGAAACTAGTTAGTTTAGATTAGATCGGGGTTTTCATGGGGAGCAATTGCATGCGGATAAAAAACTAATACGATGGCATACATAGATGTAAGTTTCATTAAATTTTGGATTTTTTGCGAAAACAAACCTTTTATAACCAAAATTTTGCGAAAGAAAACCTTTTAAAACAATAATTGCAAAATGAAACCTAAATTAATTTTTTTTTTGCGAAACACCACCTTATGACGTCATCACGGGTTTGACTCTTACTAAATGGGGTTGACTTCACATTTGACACCCCAAATCCTTATTTGCACTCCTTCTTTTCATCTTCCCTTTGTTTTGTTCCACCGTTATAAATCCCTTTGGTAGACATTACTTTCGATTAGTAGTCTTAACCGTAAGCAAAAGTAGGATTTAGCTGTTAATTAGGTGATTTCCACCGTTAAGTATGTTGTATTAGAATGAAGTAACTGTGGTTTAGCATGGGTTTAGATATTTTAAAACGCAATTACTGCCCTTTCAACTTCCCTTTGATCATTCCTATTTCTGAAGTTCACTTCGCATTTTCCCTTGATTCGCTTTTTTCTTTATTCCTTCTCTGTAATTTTTCCTATTTTTCTTCTTCCTCGGTTAGTTGTTGAGGTACGTTTCATTCTTCCTCTTTGCTTGTTTCTCTTGTATTTTAACATTGATTTCGTTCATGCATTGTTGTTTTTCACGAATTTTTAGTTCAATTTTGCATAGATTTTGATTATTAGTGCGCAATTTGATCTGTTTGATTTTTTTTCATTGTTTTGTTGTTGTTTCATGTCATTTTGTAAATTATTGAATAATTAAGCTTGAATTTTGAATATTATGGTTGAATTGTGAGTTTATTCCTGTTTGTTGAGGTTCCCTTGGTTTTTCAATTGTGCATTTGTTTCGGTACAAAATTGCCTAAACCCATGCTAAACCATAATTACTTCTAATACAACATACTTAACGGTGGAAATCACCTAATTAACAGCGAAATCCTACTTTTGCTTAAGGTTAAGACTACTAATCGAAAGTAATGCCTACCAAAAGAATTTATAAAAAGTCGTGCCTACCAAAGAGATTTGGTAGAAACCCATATGCCATATCTATCAAAGGGAATTTCCCTTTAAAATANAATAACAATTTGTTAACAAACTAAATATTTAAAAAATTAGAAAAAAAATTCAAAACGATACTAAATAAAAAAAAAAATTAAAGAAGAACAATTTGTGAATAACTTTATTACAATATTGTTAACAACTTAATATTAAAACTACTTTATTACAATATTTTAAAAAAAAAAAAAAAATTGAAACCTACGTCCAACTAGTAGACGTACGTCCCATGGGACGTGAGGAATTTCTAGACGTACGTCCCATGGGACGTACGTCTACTAGTTGGACGTAGGTTGCAAATTCCACGAAAAAAAATTTACCTCTCCGGCGAGGTCAGGCGGTGGCAAAGTGGGTTCGGGGTCCACTTCCGACATTCGTCCCAATAGTCCGGCGATTGCGTGGTGGTCTTAAGCTAATAGAAGGAGGAGAACTAGCAAAAGGGATTTAATTTACGCAAGGTTAAAATGGGAAGAACAAACATGAAATAGGGGGCGAAAGTAAATAAAATGGGGGCGATGTTTAGTAATCCAGGCAAAAGAATAGTCATATTAGAACCAGGTACATCCAATGATACGATAAAAACATGTCATGTGATCCATGCCTTGTTTGGATATTGACTATTGTGTAGTTGTTTTTTTTTTTTGGTAAATAAGAAATTTTATTTCCCAAATAAGCAATGAAACACAAGGTCTACTCCCTTATGTTCCCCACCTTCTAGGAAGGGTTGAAACACAATACAAAGGAATCCAAGACCACTACAGAAGCACAAAGATGTCAAGACTTGGACATATCCCAAGCTCGGACAAACACAAAAACTCTATGCCCTAACAGAAACTCTAAATTGATCCGAACAAACTAAGTCGTACAAGCACATCAATATCCTTAGGGCTATATATGACCAAAAACAATCGAGTTCCTATGACACCAAATAGTATATAGAGTCTTAGTGAAACTACAAACATAAGCCATACTTGACACACTAGACTTCCGAGCCTGAGAAGACGCAATCCAAACCTCTTGTGTCCAATCCAGAGGATCACGAGAAATCCCAAGGCAAGCCAAGACTTGCTTCCAAACCTCAAAAGAAATAGGACAAGAGAAAAAGAGGTGATCCACACTTTTCGTTACATGAGTGCATACGAGACATGATAAAGGATATTGAGACCCCCACCGATGAAGTCGATCACCCGTTCTTAGCCGATTCAGCAGTATAGTTTTTTCTGGTTGATTTGACAGGTTGTTTCATTTCTTTTGGCCGAATTTATCGATTGTTTGACTATTGTTATTTTAGAAACATGTTTGAGAAAATAGACTTTTGGTTGTTGGTTGTTACATTATAAAATGACTTAAATAATCTCAGTACCCTTTTTTTTTTCATTTGTACCATTTGTTGTCATGATTAATTGAGGAGTAAATTAGTAAATTAATATAATAAAAGCCAATAGTCAACCTAAAAAGCTAGTAACACTAGCTTTTGGCTCAAAGCAATTAAAACAACCAACATCCAAATATTTAAAATAATTGTTTGATTAAAATAAAAAGGCAACTGTCAAAAGCCAAAAACCAAACACCCCTAATCTTTGTGTGCTATTAATTTTAAAGTAAAATTGAACCTTGAACTAGAGTTTAGAAAAATGATTGTGCTCGAGTCAACTAACGTGGCTTAAAATTGCAAAAATCGTACTGCGGTTTTTCTAATGTATGTTCAATGACATATGTTAAGACAAAATATTAATTATTAAATATTTGACTATGTTGCATAACTCTATTAAATATGGTAGGTAATATTTTATATATTCCTATAAATTACAAATTCTTACTAATGATTTGAGTAAAATCACATATTTCGTATTTTATAAGAATTTTGTTTTCTTAATATGTGTCCGTCCTAAAAAACCGTTCATACTAAAACGAGTCATTTAAAATACGGGGTATGATTATTAATAAATTTTCGTAAAAGAAATATAGGAAAGTAGTTAGGCTCGTGCTTAATTAGATTACATGGCTTCAAATCTTCAATTGAATTATTGACCGATTTTATTTATTTTTAAAATTTTTTTGAAACAACATAACATCCATACCACATACTTTGTGAAAAGGAAACTTACAAAGCGAGAAAAAGCTCAAATCTTGCAAAAATGGCATCAATGGCATATTCAATMAGCCAACACTATTACAACCCCCAAAACATCATTCAGCAAAAAACCCATMAATTAAAAAATGACCCTTTAAAGTTTCGAATTCTTTCATGTCAAGAAGAGCAACAACAGAACAAACCCAAAACTTCAATTAACAGAAGAGAAGTGGTTTTGAGAAGCAGYGAGCTTGCTACACTTGGAGCTATATTCCATTTCAGGTTGTTCGTTTTTATTAACTTCATAAATCCCACCTTTTTTTAGAATGATTGATTACAAGTAAAATTAGCTCAAATTAGATTCAAGTAATCTTTAATTGATTTTTTTTTTCTTTCTGTTTTGGGGTTGTGAAATTGAACAGTGGAACAAAACCAAGTTATTTGGGAGTGCAAAAGAACCCACCTTCATTGGCTTTGTGTCCTGCTACTAWCAACTGCCTTTCCAYTTCTGAAAGTTCATCTGATCTCAACCATTATGCACCTCCTTGGTAATTTTTAACTTGTTTTCTTTTACTTTCTGCAATTTTCAGATTGTACTTTTGAATTGGATTTAATTTGCATATATAATAGCTTCAATGCTGAATGGTGATTGGAGTGTTGCTGGCTTTTTCATTGGCTTTTGGCTTTATTTTCGTTTTCGAGTAGATGAAAAATATGTTTGGCAAATGACTTATAGTTGAAGGAAAATGGAGTTTACATGGCTGTTACACATTGTCTCAATGATCAATGTAGCTTGTTTGATTTCAACAATCTGTAATTGGAACTCTTACAACTGATTTTCATGATTGCAGTTAGATGTATAAAATGTATAATGCAAACTGTTTAASTGTCAAACAAATGTATAATGTATGAAACAGGATTGGATGGTCCATTCTGAATGGATGATCAGGATTCAGGAAAGCTTAWATGGGTTGAAAGAGGGTTTTGTTTGGACTTAAAGCTTTTTATAGCCTATGTCTTAGTTAGGAATGGAGAAGTAGAAGTGAAGAGGTCCTGAGGTTATGAGAATTGAGAAATCCGATCCCTTTTGAACAAGTTGCCCGAGGTTTTACATTAGGTCTTGCTCTAGATAAGAATCCTAATTGATTTTAGTTTCCATGTATAATATCCTCAACGGTGATTGAATTGTTGCTGGCCTATTCATCAAATTTCGATTGCTCTTTCGTKGTCGAAGTAACAAAAAATGTGTTTCGTAAACGAYTTTATAGTTAAAGGAAAACGGGTTTTACTAGCTGTGTCGCTTAGGTAAGATTGAGTTAGGCTAGCTTGTTTGATTTCAACACATTGTAACTCTGTAATTGGGACTCTTTACAATTTATTTATGTGATTATAATGCAAATRTATCAGACAGGAATGGATGGTCCATCCTCCTAAATGGATGGTTTGGAAARCTCACAAGGATCGAAGAGGGGGTTGTTTGGATTTTAAGCTTTTCATACCCTAGGGCCTAGGGCTTAAGCCCTTAATTAGGAAAAGGGGAAGGAGAAATGAAGAAGGTCTAACATGATGAGGGTTTGAGAAATTTGATCACTTTTGAACAAGTTTCCTGAGGTCTTACATTAGGTCTCAGTCTTGATATGAATCACGATTCTAAATGCTGATGGGAATTGTGACAATATGCAACACAGGAACTACAATCCTGAAGGAGGGAGTAGGGGCAAAAAACCTGTTAGTAAAGAAGTAGCGATGCAGGAGCTTCTTGAAGTTGTAAGTTTCTTTTACAAAACACTATTGATTACAGAGTACTTTCCGTATTTGTGTTTTTCTGTGAAATTAAGCAGTATATGTTAGAACTGTAGCTTCAATCAACAAAGCCAGACAATTTCACTCCCAAGATCACGGAGAAGAAAGATGATTATGTGCGTGTAGAATATGAAAGTCCCATAATGGGGGTAAGTTTTTGAGCACAAAATGAACAAATTATGCCACTCGATTTGAGCATGAGAAACTAATGTTGACTTGCATAATGTGTGTGTAGTTTGTTGATGATGTTGAGTTTTGGTTTCCACCGGGGAAGAAGTCCATTGTAGAGTATCGTTCTGCATCCCGATTGGGGAATTTTGATTTTGATGTAAACCGGAAAAGAATCAAGGTCAGGATACAATCTACCTTAGTTACATATTTTGTTCATCTGATTTCTACTTCAGGGAAAAATAGATTCAATCAGATTCTCCTTCCGATATCAAGATTAGAGCGGTTCTAAATGTATGGTTGTTCATGGTTTTATGCAGACACTGAGGCAAGAGCTGGAGAAGAAAGGATGGGCTTCAGAGAAAACCTATTAATCGTAGTTCCTCAACTCACATTGTGTCCATTTCACTCCTCCATAAGGAATAACAATTAAAATGGAATAGGGAAGTGCATTCTAATTGTTACAACTACATCTAATTGTAGCTTCCTCTTTTGTGTTGTACTTGGAATATTTTTCTCAATCTTGTTTTCCGATTTTGCCTGTCAAGGAATAATAAATGTTGATTCTTCTGGAAAACATGTGTTTTGGCTGAAATCCTTGACTATCTGTAGAATTMCAGCGACAGCAATTTCAAAAGTTTCTTCAATTATATTGAATTTATTGCGCKCAGGATATATATAACCTGGCCTCTCTGATAGCTACCACAGCATCCTGAGAAATCTGTAGCTTAACCTCTTCAACACTTGTAGCCTCACTTTATATTCACTGCACCTGTATTGTGGTATGTAAACCAAATACCTGAAAAATGCCACAAGTTTTGGGGAAGAAAAGAGTGATWTACCAAACCAATGAGGCACAAAAATGGAATGCATTTGCCCTTGCGTTTGAATCTGCAGGAGTTCACCAAAAAGAATCYGACATTGTAAATGCTTTGATCTGATTAGGGTTGTTGCAATTTAATGAATCACAGGGCATATATCTTACCAGTTGCTACGATTTATTTGAAGCTTTCTACCAGACTGATTAGATCCCCTGTATTGAGGTAAAATGAGGGCGTATGGCCCCTGCAAACGCAAACAGATGAGYTATTTCAGGTTTTCAGCCCTTTTACCAGACTGAWTAGATCCCCTGTATTCAAGGGGTGGAGTAAAGTCAGGTATGGAACTGAATAAGGACGCGATTCAAGTACTAGCATTGTTGCCTCTACGATTTTTGACTTCGCCTTGAGATTGCCACCCCAAACAGGATTAATGTAGGTTGGCTTTCTGAATAACCAAGTACAGTTCCAGTATGCACTGGTGAATAGCAATTAGCATGCCAATATCCTGCTGATGACAGAGTTGATGATGCGCTAAAGGAACAGCTTTTCCCACCATTTTCGACACACGGGGAGTGAATTGAACTGTTTTGAGGGTGTTTCACATTAATACATCATGTTGCTCAATCCCTATCTCTAGTAAAATTTATCAACATTTTACAAATCTTTGCATCGGAGATCATGAACTTCAACTTTTAAGGGAGTAACTCCTTTAAAACGGATATGGCAGAAATTATCATAGTTACCGAAGTTGCATWAGAGCCTAAGAGGTTGATGTTGTATTTTACAGAATCTATTACTCCCCGTAACCAAATAGATGCAAAACTATTCACGACAAGACACTTATCACTAATTCATTATATGACTACGTTTCAATTGCAATTTTAATTTTAATTACTTGTAGAAACCACTAATTCCTAGAATAGTGCTAACAAACAAAACAAATCAACAAATTAAAACAACTCCAATTGATTCACTCTAATTGACAAAAATGACAAAAATGTAATTCGATTAACAAAAACAAACATGACTAGACAATTTTAATTTATTAAATTTTTTTTTTTAAAAAATATCATCATCAACATAGAAAAAAGGGCCAAAAAGTAAGCCTCATTTGTGTCAAACGCACAATACTCAAACCGCAGAGGCCCAAAAACCCCTCATACTTAATCCATAAACCTTATCATTCTATCATCCTCTTTCTTCTCTCATCCTTCAAATTTCTCTCTCTTTTTTTTCATACCATCACGGCATCACTCAACAACCAAAAACCCCACTAAATATAATTSCATAAACCTTAAATTTAATTTCCCTTTTCAATTTTATTACTCTTTCAATCATTTTTGATTGAAGGGTATCATTAATTGATACGAAAAGCTYGGGAAAAAAGGCTGCTATGGCGTCTGAGAGTTCTCCGGTTCTTGCTCGCCAACCCTCAGGTATTAGAGCTGTGCCTTCTAATGATGATGATGATGATTTTGATGCTAATTTAGTTTATGATAATGGTAATGATTATGATAATTCTGTTGATGAAGGTACTAATATTGATGAAACGAATAAAACTTTGAGTGTTAGTAATGACAATTCGATTAATGGTAGCAGTAGCAATAATAGCACTGAAAGTAGCAGTAGTTTTGGTAGTGGGATTAATGGAGGTTTGGTGAATGGTAGTGGGAAGGGTGGTGATGATGACGAGGTGGAGATTGAGGATGTTGTGGATGACCCAGATGAAGAAACCTCAGAAAATAAGGTGGGCGGTGCCAAGAATGAGGTTTCTGGTGGTGGGTCTGTGGGGGGCTCGGYCGGTGTGCCGGTTGCGAAAGTGTCGGGTGAGGGTGATGATGATGATAACGAGGTAKTGAGTGGTGAGGAGGATGGTGCTCAGGTGGAGGAGTCATATGGTGTCAAGAAGGATGTTCCCAAGGTTAGGGTTTCAGTTGAAGAAGAGGAGGATGAGGAAGAGGAATGGGGTGAGGCGGAAGAGGGGCCGAAGGGGGAGACACCTAAAGGCGATGAGGGGGAGGAGTTTGATGAGGCGGTGGAAGGACCGAAGGCGGAGACACCTAAAGGTGATGAGGGTGAAGGAGAGAAACCTGGGGAGGTGGAGGAGGGGGCGAAGGCGGAGAGTCCTAAAGATGATGAGGGYGAGGGAGGGGAGTCATCAGAAGCTGTTTCTGGTGATGGAAAGGYCGAGGRATATGAGGGTAGTGTTGTGGATTCGATTAAGCTGGATGTTGGTGAAGCCGTGAGGTCTAAGGTTGCTGTTGTTGGGGTGGATGAAAAGCAGGAGAAWGAGCCTGAACCTGCGGGGGAGACCTCTGTTGATGAGCAATCCGTTGAGGGGGATTTGGCAACTGCTGAAGATGACACGGTGGTGTCCGCTAATGAGGAGGGGAATTCTGTTAAGAATCCTTCTTATGCTGATGTTGTGGGGATGGAGAAAGAGCAGAAGGACGAGTCTGAACCTGCAGGGGAGACCTCTGTTGTTGAGCAATCCGTTGAGGGGGATTTGGCAGCTGTTGAAGGTGACACAGTTGTGTCTGCTGATGAGGAGGCAAATTCTCTTAAGAATCCTTCTTATGCTGATGTTGTATCACATGGTGCTGCTGCCGAAGATAAAAAGTTAATGAAGGAGTCAGAGGTTGGAGGAGGGATTGAGGATAACCCCCCTGCTGATGAAACTGCTTCTGCAGATTCTGCTACTGATGGTGATGTTGGGGTTAAGTACACTGACACGGGGGATGCTATTGTGGATTCTGTAAATGTTGATGCTGCTGAAGCTGTTAGGTCGGGTACTGCWGTTGTTGGGKTGTCAAAGGAAACAAAAGATTCAGGAGCTGAGGAGGAAACTTCTTTTGTTGAAAATGCTGCTCAGGTGGTTGATGATTCTGCACCCGAAGACTCCAAGCTGACTGGCACTGATGAAGTGAAGTCTGCTGGTGAGGAAGACTCCAAGCTGACTGGCACTGATGAAGTGAAGCCTGTTGGTGAGGAAGACTCTGTTGTAGATGGCATAGATGTCAATGTTGTTGAGGCTAGGAGGTCTGGCATAGCTGTTGTTGGGGACTCTGAAGTGCATGAAACTGAACCAGAAGCAAAAGATGCTCCAGCTGCTGTCGCTGAAAATGTGACATTGGCCAATGAATTTGTGCCGCTTGCTGCTACAAGTTCATCTGAGGTGAGTACTGACTATATACTACGAAGTATATGTTTGATGAATATCTTATCGATAATGTTGAATTTGCTGAGCCTGTTTTGTGTATGCAGATTGATGTTGATGGCGAACAGCAAAAGGAGAGTCAAAGTAATGAAGCAGAAGCACCACAGCTTGCAGAGAGTGTGGAGCAACAAGATGCAGAGGAGACTAAACTTGAAACTGATTTGCAATCCAAAGAGCAAGAGCACACTGATGAGCAGCAGTTTGATTCTGGTGAAGTGAATGAGAAGGCTCTGCCGCCGGCTGATGTCCCAGATACAATTTCTGCTATTCCTAGTTTAGCTACTTTAGTTGATGCTGAAGATGAAGAGCTTGGACCACAAGAGGAAGGCGATGCTGAAGGCTCAGGTACAGATGAGGATGGTAAGCTTGTTTATTTTGGAAGTGGGGGTTCTTCTAACAAGACTACGGASGAGTTAGAATCTCAAGATCGTTCCGAGATGATTGATGATCAGGTTATCATAGACTCAGAGGATGAAGGAGAATCTGATGAGGAAGGGGAGGGTAAGGAGCTCTTTGATTCTGCTGCCTTAGCTGCCCTTTTGAAGGCAGCAACTAATTCTGGCTCAGATCCTGGCACCATCACTATAACATCTCAAGATGGCTCTCGCCTTTTCTCCGTTGAGCGCCCTGCTGGTTTGGGACCATCTCTCCGTTCTGTAAGACCTGCATCAGGCCCAAGCAATTCCAATTTCCTTTCTCAATCTAGTGCTGCTGCTCCGTCAGAGGAGGACCTTAGTGAAGAAGAGAAAAGTAAGCTCCAGAAATTGCAACAGTTGAAGGTGAAGTTCTTGAGGCTGGTTCAAAGGGTTGGCTTTACAGCAGAGCACTCTTTAGCAGCCCAAGTTCTGTATAAATTATCCTTTTTTGGAGGAAGAGCTGCGTTTCCTGCCTTCAGTCTTGATAATGCAAAACAGACAGCTATGCAGCTTGAAGCTGAGGGAAAAGATGATTTGAAGTTTTCATTGACTGTATTAGTTATTGGGAAGACCGGTGTTGGCAAGAGTGCGATCATCAATTCTGTATTAGGAGAAGAGAAGGTCAAAATTAATGCGTTTGAACCTGAAACTACTTCTGTGACTGAGATTTGTGGAACTGTGGATGGAGTCAAGATCAGGTTCATTGATGCTCCTGGTCTCAAATCTTCTGCTATGGATCAAGGTTACAATCGCAAAGTCCTAGCATCCGTTAAGAAGTTCACAAAGAAAAATCCTGTTGATGTCATGTTTTATGTAGATCGTCTGGACTCACAGACAAGAGATCTGAATGATTTACCCATGTTAAGGACAATCACTAGTTCGCTTGGTTCTTCGATTTGGCGGAATACCATCATCACTCTTACTCATGCTTCTTCAGCACCTCCAGAYGGGCCAACTGGCACTGCATTGAGCTATGAGGTATTTGTGGCACAGCGTAGCCATATTGTTCAGCAGTCTATTGGTCAAGCTGTTGGTGATATGCGTTTGATGAATTTAAACATGATGAACCCTGTTTCCCTTGTTGAGAACCATCCTGCATGTCGGAAGAACAGAGAAGGCCAAAAGGTGCTTCCTAATGGCCAAGCGTGGAGGCCACAGTTATTGGTGCTGTGCTACTCTGTGAAAATCTTGTCAGAAGCAAGTTCCAACGCTAAACCGCAGGATCCTTTTGACAGCCGAAAGCTCTTTGGTTTCCGTGTTCGTTCTCCACCACTCCCATATCTGCTATCTTCACTGCTGCAACCTCGTGCTCACCCAAAACTCTCAGCTGATCAAGGTGGGGACAGTATTGATTCTGATGTTGACCTGGATGACTTATCAGATTCTGATCAAGAAGAAGAGGAGGATGAGTATGATCAGCTTCCCCCATTTAAACCTCTGAGGAAAGCTCAGATGGCTAAGCTGAGCAGTGGGCAGAAAAAGGCATACTATGAGGAGTATGATTATCGTGTAAAGCTTCTTCAGAAGAAGCAATGGAAAGAGGAGCTGAAGAGGATGAGAGAGATGAAGAAGGGGAAGAGTGGTACAAATGCTTATGGTGAGGTGCCACAAGATTATGATGGTGAGAATGGAGATGGTGATAATGGGGCACCTGCTGCTGTCCCAGTGCCATTGCCTGACATGGTTTTACCTCCATCTTTTGACAGTGATAACCCAGCTTATCGATATCGTTTCTTGGAGCCAACTTCACAGTTTTTGGCTAGGCCAGTTTTGGACACCCATGGTTGGGACCATGACTGTGGGTATGATGGAGTCAATGTTGAGCAGAATCTGGGAATTGCACGGCGCTTTCCAGCTGCAGTGACAGTGCAAGTGACTAAAGATAAAAAGGACTTCAATGTCCATTTGGACTCYGCAGTTTCAGCTAAGCATGGTGATAATGGCTCTAGCTTAGTTGGATTTGATGTTCAAAGTATTGGTAAGCAATATGCCTATATCATCAGAGGGGAAAGCAAATTCAAGAACTTGAAGAAAAACAAGACAGCTGCAGGAGTAAGTGTTACATTTTTGGGTGAGAATGTGGCTACTGGAGTTAAACTTGAAGATCAGATTACCTTAAACAAGAGGCTGGTTTTGGTTGGGAGCACTGGAACTGTTCGTTCTCAGAAAGATGCTGCTTATGGAGCTAACTTGGAAGTACGACTCAGAGAAGCAGATTTTCCAATCGGGCAGGAACAATCTTCATTTACACTATCGTTGATGAAATGGAGAGGGGACTTGGCAGTTGGAGGCAACCTTCAGTCCCAGATATCTGTTGGAAGGAATTCAAAGATGGCTCTTCGTGTTGCATTGAACAATAAACAAAGTGGACAGATCACATTGAAGACAAGCAGCTCTGATCATATCTCTCTTGCGTTTGCTGGTCTTCTGCCGATTGCAATTTCTATCTATCGGAAATTGAGGCCCGGTGTCAACGAGAGCTACTCTGTCTACTAAACTACTACAATTTTTGTTTTCCGTTCTTTTGCTTTTATAGTGGGCAATACATTATGATGTTTTCTTTTGTTTCCTTGAGCTTCCTGTTCTCTTTTTCAATGAGGCGTCGTTTCAGTATTGTTAGCTTTTCTGCACTTTCTTCCGAGGTTATTTTGATCTCCAGGCGATTATTCTATAAATATGAGTATCAAAGTGCCTTTTGTTAGTTGCATTTCTTTCTACTAGTCACTTTTCTGCGTTTGAGGCTGACCTTTATGCAGATGTACCGCCCTAGCGCTCATGTAAGTTTTCTTTGCATCATAGATGTGAGGATGGGTTTCTCAAAACGATTGAGCAATAATGCATATTTTGCTGAACTTGCTGCTGCACATTTTTCCGAGTTCATATGTTAATATTCTGGGCTGTTGGCTTGTCATATGCAATTGCCAAAGCTGAAAGAATGTCAAAAGTTTATTCATTGCAGGGATAACTCATGAAACATTTATTCATTCAAGTTTGAGAGATCATACATTACATCACTTTGAGCAAGGTGTGTACTTGTTAAACAAAGTGAATTGATTTTTGACGCCRATGTGCACCGGGCTGCCCATTTTTTGTTTTTCTCATCTTCCTCGAGTAAGAGGAGATGAAAATTTTGCTCCAGGTTTCTTTTCTGATACTTCAGAAATCAGGATTCAGATAATGGTTTGGGTACCAACAAAGGATCAAAGGATCTTTGCTGTTGAGTTTAAGTCTTCATTTTGTTTAATGTGCAGATCCGACCAACAGAGCTTCAGTTGTCAGTCATGACATCTGCTACTTAGCTCAGAATGGATAGGCGCGGACTCTGCAATAGATTTTGGATAATGGCTGAATTTTGCCTGTAGCAGGAACTACTACCATGGAGAGGAATCTCGCGCACCACCACCCTAAAACGAGCTGGAAGAAGGGTACGGTAGGGTAAAATGAGTCAAGCTCAAGTTTCTGATTACTCAACCTGGCTCGTCAAATTTACATGTGAGCTTAACTGAGCTCTCTGAATTTCAATTTCCAAGTTGATTGTTACAAACTAAAAACTTTTCAAGTTCACTTCTCTTGCTAGTATATTTAAGACACAAATGATACATGTACATGTAAAATTCTTAATCTAATACAGATGGAATAATTCAAAATACTTGAAGCTTGTTTGCGAATTTCTAAACTTAAAGTTAAGCTTGACTCACGCAGTCACACCTCATGATTTTTTTTTTTTAGCTCGAGTATGAGCACAATTATACCCTGATGTCCGCACAACTAGATCAATTACGCGACATTAACAACCATTTTGTGGAACTACCTTTGTTCATTCTCAGATTCTTCTGCAGCAATCATGAATCAATATAATCAGAATTCTTCATACAACTATGTAAAAGAAAGATGATCTATGTGAATTATGAACAACTTTCTTGTTATTAGATGATACGAAAATTCCTCTAAATGATCCCACATTCTGTTTCTGCTCTGTCCAACCACATATATTAGTAATTGAAGTRCAAAACAGAATTCTCGAACTGAACTGCGTTCAAATGACTGAAAGGAAAATCAACCAAAAGAAACACAAGTTAATGAAATGAAAACTAGATTGTACTCATATTATTTTCTGACAAAGCACTTCCCTAATTAACATCTACACTTCCAGATAAATGAGTGTCTGTATCAAACTTCACATCTGCTGCAAAGATTCGTTCACTCACTGAAATCGTTTCAATGTCACCAAAGGAACCATTCAATGCAGTATGAAAAGCTACATTATCTGACWTAGTGTTCAAATGGTTTACTGTGCTGTATTTCTAGTCGTTTCTGCCGAGCTTTCATAATACAGTAATTTCATTTTTATTTTAGTGCAAAATGAACAGATCTGGTTGATCTAAGCATGAATTTCACTACAATTACTATAAGATCTTTCATTATATTCCTGTGTAACAAAATCCATCCTTCAAAATGGTATATGATACATGGTTATTGATGCAAGCCTTGAGGAAAGTTMATGTATTATCGGAGATTTGTTTCTTTTCCTATTTAACTCCGATTTTCCATGATAATAAAAACTTATAGTAGAATAGAAATGTATTCTACTTATTGAAGAGACATTGCCCTTATTTGAGTAAGAATAAATGAAACCGAAAAATCATAAGAAACTGATTTTGATTGTGCTCCCTCTGCAGAGTTCTGAGCTGGGTCACTAATGCTTCTTCTGGAAGAAAGAATCCCATTCGTGTTCTCCAGTTTCTCCTGTCAAATAGTACTTCCAAGTCAACTCTTCTGGGAACCTACTTCTTGGGTTCTTTCCTTGTTGAATTTGTCTTCTAAAATCCTCAATCCTCCCGAGAATTCCCTTGACAGCAATATCAAATGCATCTTCAGTTCTTGCCAACTTCGTTCGTGCATATATGAGCTTTGGAATCAGCTGTATAACCTTCTCTCTCATATCTGACACGACATCCTGAGAAATCTGCGATAAGACMTCCTCAACTCTAACTGACCTGCTTTTTATCCTCTCCTGTGGTATGAAAACAGAATAGCTGGTGTAATTTATGGGCAAATGCCAGATGTACTGAGTGTACGCTTCTGCAGGGTGAAAGAATACAGGAATACAACCAGCCAAGAGAGCATCGAAAGTGGACCGCCTTGTATGTGCATCACCTGAAGGCTGCAGACAGAAATCAGACTTCATAAACTCCTTGATGAAGCGATCAGGACTGTTGCAGTTGACTTTATCATTAGGTGTGCAGCTAATCAGGTTGCAATGGTTTCCCGAGGCTTTCTTACACTGATCAATAAGCTCCCCTCGGATAGAGGTCCTCATGTGAGGGCGTGAAGCTCCTGCAAATGCAAAAAGATAACTTCTGTTCGCCTTCCTCACCCGCTCCTGCCATTGTAATACCTCATAGTCATTTGACGGATGAAAATAGGTGGGATATGGAATCGCAATGTCACTGTTGGAATGAGGGCTTGAATCGACTGTTATCATAGTCATGTTCTTGGTCTCRGGTAATTTCATGAGCTTAGTACCCCAGTCAGGACCAATGTAGGTTGGCCTCCTGAAGTCCCAAGTCATTCTCCCGGAAACAAAGAAATGGTCCCACCCAAACATGTGGCTCCACTGAGGTTTTCCCCTTAGCCATGAGGTAAAATCCTTAGCTCCTGCATCCTTCATCGACGAATTAAACCCACCCCAAAGATATCGCCCTGCCTCTAGGCCTGGGTAAAACGGAGCATAGATTGCCGAGGCTAAGGAGGAGTCACTTGTTAAACACTCATATTGCTTCATCCTAGCATGGAATACCATTCCTAAGTTGAAAAGGTAAGTTCCATACCAACTGTCTCCTGACATCACACTTTCAGGACCCTCTGAACTGTCATTGAAGCTGAACCTAGGGCCGAAGCCTTCGTTTTCCACATAGGGACAGAARTTGTACTGTGTCCTGAGCTTCTCACATCTTTCTACCAAGTCACGGTTAAATCTGGGCGGTAGATCATGCATGTAAATGTAACGACCCAAGCAAGGATCCTTCTGCTGRTGAGAATCCTGATCAGATCTTCTGTCAACGAAAMCTCTCGGCTTAAAGCTGGGATCCGCGCTTTTGATCTGCCTGAACGCGTATGTATAGGATGATACATACTCGAAGCCAGGCAGAGAAAAGCGCAGCAGTAACAAGCCAAAAAYCGCTGCAGCAACGAAGCAGAAATTCTTCCGACAGCACTTGAATATCATAGGAGTCATAGTCATAGGTTTGGAGTGCATGTTTCTCTCATACAGTCTTGCATGCACTTTGTCTTTGCGTAATTGGCATTCAGAACTTGTGAATTGAGATGGTCTTCACTACCCAAGACTGTACACTCCCTCCGTAACGTATTAACTGCAACGAACGAGTAGTATATTCATTTAATGCACATAATGAGGTGTTAGTATTTTTGTATGACACAAACATAGAGTGTGCAGAGGATTAGGGTCAATGGAAAAAACTATGTACTTCTCATCTGTAAGCATCCCCTCCTCAGGTAATGCCTATAAACTGGGAGCTACGTGTCGAAATTTCATATATTTAGATTATTTTAGTACACAATTAGCGATTCCTTGTATTATTATTTAACACTCCTAAGTATGTTTAACGTTTCCACGTAACTTTATTTGGTTATACTAATACGCAAATGTYCAGTTCTTTGATCTTGGAGATTGCTAATTTGCTAAGTTATGGAARTTAAAGTCAACTAAGAGAAGGTGAAGTAGCCTCATCAGTTAGGTGTTTATTTTATACCAATTTCTCGATTCACTGCCGCGAGCGAGGGCGAGTGCGGCCACTGATTTAGACGCGGCTTTAGAGATAATACCACGGTATGCTCTCTTCACCTTATTAAACTTAATCTTATACTCCGCGTTAATTAATTGACCCTTATTGGTTTCCCTAATTGAACCTTATTAGACGGATCTTATGAAACCTACTTGATTGAAACTTATCTTCACTTACAACATGATTTAYTTCTAGGATTGCAAGTAGCCCGTTGACATTATTAAAATTGATTTACTCGCATTGAATCTTAAAATTAAATCTTGGCTCATGCACTTTCTCATCATTTAGATTCTTGCAGTCCAAATCAACGCATGCATTCTAAAATATGTTTATCACATTATCATAGTCACTTCTTAAACCATATTCGAAATCCAAGATCAATTTAGATCTTAGCTTGTCCATATTTCATCAAAATGAGTTGTTCCGACTCATTTCTCACTTAAGCCATCACATACAATCCCCTATACCCGTTTCTCATTTGAGGACTTGATTAGAAGTCTAAATCCAAATGAAGAATTTGAATTCGCAAATATATTTATCACACCATCATATAATCCTATTTCTATAAATAAAATATTTTCTCGATCACGTTTTARACAAACAGTATCCAAAATCATAATCTTGACTCATGCACTCTYTCGTTTAGATTATCTCAACCCGAATCAACACAAGCARTTAGRAATTCAATTCTCGAATATGTTTATCACACCATCATAGTTTYCTATTTCAATATTATTACCTATTACATCTAAGATTAAAACTTAATTTTGTCCATATAACAACCCGTTTTGACCTAGTGACCCATCACATACAATCCTCTATACTCCTTTCTCATTAAAGGTCTTGAATGGAACTCTAAATCCTAAGAAAGAAGACAATATATGACCTTAGCTACAATTTGTCCCGTTTTTGTTACCATAATCATCAAATCAACACACTCATTAGTAAAGAATTCAATTCTCAAATAAGTTTATCATACTACTATAATTTCATATTTTCGTATATTGCACTAATTTTCATGTAATCATTACCCGAAATCAATGTTTTGGGTTCATGCACTTTCTGGTTAGATTCTCTCATTTTGAAATTATGAATTAAATTTTCAAATATGTTTGTCACACCTTCATAAATTCCTATATATTTATTTCCGTATTATTAACTATTTTAACTGTATCTTCCAAAACCAAAACCAAATCCAAAAATTGAGATCAATACTGAATAATCTTGTCCATATAGCAACATATATACGGAACTAAATCGTTTCTGACCTAGTGATCCATCAAATACAATCTCTTATATACTTGTTTCTTATTTGAGTTCTTGATTAGAAGTCTAAAACCTTAGGAAAGAAGAAAATCTTTGTCTTAACTAGTCTCTTTTAATTTAGGTTATCTCAATCATCAAAAAAACAACACACACCCAGAAAAGCATTTCAATTCTCAATTATATTTAGCATACAATCATAATTTCTACTTTGTTTATGTATATATAACAAACTATTTTGTCAACCACGCTAACAAATAGTTCCTGATAAAATCAATTATCTTGACTCATGCACTTTCTCATTTAAATTCATTTAATAATCTGAATCAACACCCTTAATTAGGAATTCAGTTCTCGAATATGTTTATCATATCATCATAGTTTCCTATTTTTGCATTATTACTTATTTTGTCTATTTCTCCATCCTTAAACCAAATCAAAATTCCAAGATCTATCAAATCTGAATAATCATGTCCAATATAGCTAACCTATTAAGCTAAACTGATCCCACAGGTCAACACGAGTCTTTTCGACGCATTTTGACCTCACTCATGCGCACCTCAGGAAACTTCCTGGGAGGTCACCCATCCTAAGACTACTCCCAGCCGAGCACGCTTAACTGAGGAGTATTTTAGCATTCGAGCTCCCTAAAAGGAAGATACATCTTGTTAACATGAGTAGCTTATCAAATCCTCTTAAACCAATCTCGTGGATGTTACAATCACCCCCACTTGAGGAACGCAACGCCCTCGTTGCACCCAGAAWCTCCTCAATTACCAGAAGGGAAGCTAGTCATATAGCCCYTGAATCCTCCCTTRCAAGGCGYCAAAACTCCACAGTAGGTTATGGACACGGTCACAAGGTTGCTCTGATACCATTTGTAAGTTGTAACACCCCGACCCCACACTGGGTCGGGWCAAGTGGCACCAAAGGGCATCCTAGATTGATAATCTGACCCCACAKGTCAAACGAGGTCTTTCGACGCATTTTGACCTCACTCATGCGCAGCCTGGGAAACTTYTCATGAGGTCACCCATCYKAAAACTACTCYCAGTCGAGCACGCTTAACTGAGGAGTATTTTAGTATATGAGCTCCCTAAAAGGAAGATGCATYTGATTGACATGAGTATGTAGCTTATCAAATCCTCTTAAACCAATCTCGTGGGTGTTACATAAACCATTTTTGACCTAGTGAAGTAGTGAGCGYGCCATCACATACAATCCTCCATACTTGTTTCTCATTTGAGGTCTTGATTGAAAATCTATAGTATTAGCAACAATATTGTCTCGTTTAGGTTATCTCAATCATWWWT
>SNQN01000010.1:309517-327552 GCA_008642245.1 Bassia scoparia | reverse complement strand
TYTTTKWRRARAWWYWCWYTTYWMAWATATATATATCACAACATCATACTTTCATGTTTCTGTATAATAAACCATTTTGTCAGCCACATTTTAAACACAAAGTCTAAAATCCAAGATCTTAGCTCATGCACTTCATTTATATTATTCTCTCAATATGAATCAACATAAACCTTTAGAAATTCAATTCTCCAATATGTTAATCACGCCATCATAGACTCCTATTGCAGCGATATTAACTAATTTGACAATTTGCTCTGATCTTAAATTGATAGTAACCCTAAATAGATCAAATATGAAACTTAACTATACAAGTCCCGTTGAAACCCTCAACGAACATACTCAAATACTCAATGAAGAAGAAATTCAATTCTCAAATATATTTATAGATCACAATTTCTTATTTTTGTATAATAATCTATTGACAACCACGCTTTAAGCAGAAAGTATCTAAAATCCGAATCAACATACACCGTTAGAATGAAATTCAATTCTCGAATATGTTAATCACATCATAACTTCCTGTCTTTGTGTTATTAACTACTTTGACAGTCTGTTCTTAAACAGACAATATCCAAAATTCGAGATCAAATCTAAAACCTGTTATCCATATGAGTCTAGCTGAWACCATCGATGGACATACTTAATGAACAAGAAAATCCTCTCAAATATAATTYTCACACCATCATAATTTCTTGTTTCTTTGTAATAAACTATTTTGTCAGTCACATTTTGAACAGAAAGTATCTGACATCCATTATCTTGACTCGTGCACTTTCTCATTTAGGTTYTCTCARTCTGAATCAACATGCACCGTTAGAAATTCAATTCTCAWAYATGCTAATAATCACGTCATCATARCTTTCTCCCTGTATATATGTTGTTTACTGTTTWRACRGTCTGTTCTCAAACAGACAATATCTAAAACTCGAGATCAAATATGAAACCTATCCATACCAGCCCAGGTGAAACCCTCAAAGCTCATCATCAAAGTGACCACTTTCATCCAACCATCCAACAAAAAACAATGTCATGGAAGAAGAAGTCAAAGCAAGAAAAGGCAAGAGCAAAGACTTGCAAGTTTGAGAAATTCCATGCCCCCACTTCCACACCACAAACAGACACACAACACACACTCTCTCTCTCTCTCTCTCTCTCACACACACACACCAATGTCAGTCTCAGCCTTATGTCAGACTCCAAGACACATGAGATATCAGATATCATCATCCAATACAAACACCAAACAAGACAAACTACCCACATAACATAAACCTCCTTCATCTTCAACAACCACTCTTCAACAGCACATCAGTATCATACACCAACTATATAAAACCCCAGAAAATCAACCTCAATTAAACCCTTCAAAAATCCCCAATTCAGCATTCATTGATGAATCCCAGCAAAGTTGAAGATGACCCAGATCCTTTTTTCCTTCATCATCACCATTTTCAACTCCATCACCATTCTTCCTTCAATCACCACCCTTCATTTCATCATCACAGTCATCTCATCACATCACCCACCAATCACAACGATGACAGCAGCAGCAAAAACCCTTCTTTCTCTCTCCTCTTTAATCAGACTTCACCTTCTTCTTCGCCTTCATCCTCTGATTCACAGCCCCAAATCCAACCCCAAACCCTAGTCATACCCACTTCGAACGACATCGTTTCACCCCCGAATTCGTCCTCAATCACCCCTAAAATCAACCCAGAACCTCATATTTCGTCCCAATTTTACACCTTTAACAGCGAATCTCATGAACTCATGATTTCTTGTCTTCTGGAAAATCGTCTTGCTTCGCCAAGTGAGATCCGAACAGTTACCCCAATTGAAGTGCTCAAATCATGGAGGTCAGTCTGGAAGGATAGAAATGAAGATACGGCGTATTTAACGGCATGGAAGAGGATTCAAGATAAGCTTAATGCTTATACTGACGATAATGGTAATCGTTATCTTTGCTTTAAGAATAATGCTAATCAGTTTGTTTCGCATGTTAGTCAATGGCAAGAGATTGTTATGTCTTCTCATGGTGATAGTGATTTGAAACATTTAGGGCTTAGAGAAACTGTTGATAAAATTAAGCAGCTTTGGACTGTTGGGGCTAAGTTTTATGGGATTCCTGAGAGTTTTATTAGGGTTTGTATCGCTTCATGCCCGGTTTGTTCCGGGGTTTCGGATGGTGGGGTTGGTGGGGGAGGTGGGTTTTCGGGGGGAAGGCCGAAACGAAGGAGGTTTGAGTATACTGAATCGTTTGATGTGCCAGCCAAGGAGGTGCCCAATAAGTTGCAGCAGCTTGCTAAGAAGCATAAGGTTGTGCTTTGTATTAGGCAGAAGTATATTAGGCATAAGCCCGTTATGGCCGAGGTGAAAGATTATGCTTGTCATAGGGCAGGGGAGCCTGCTTCTAGTAAGAAATCAAAGGTATTGAAGAGGGAGCCGTATGCATCTAAGAGGTGTGGATGTGGGTTTAGGATTAGAGCGATTGTGCCTATTATGAATTATAATGAGAAAGATAAGACATTTGTGTATCATGAGGAAGGGACAGCAATTTTTAAGTTGTATGCTGTCCATTCAGGACATGAGCCTGGTCCATTGGATGGGAATGCGAGAATTATGCATCGGGTTGTTGGTCATAAAGGGGCATTCTTGAATGATCAAGAGACAGAGTATGGGGTGAATGAGGAGTTGGAGAATGATTCTTTTGTGGGAAGGGACGAGGGGGATTTTGACCACTCTGTGTTGCAGCAAGTTCAGGAGCTGAAATCAGAAGTTGGTATGTTGGAAAGTCGGGTTTCAAAGCTTCCCGAGGAGTTGTTGGATTCTGTTTCTCAAGAGTTGTATAATATTGTTAATAAGGTTAGGGCATTAGGTTATAAAACTTCAAAGCCGGTTGGTTTGGACTCTGATAAGCCAGATTCTGGTGGTGTTATTCTGATTGATGATGGTGATTTGCCTCGTTGGAATGATCCTCATGATGACAGATCATATGGGGATGGCAAGGATACTGATCTGATTGAGGATGATGACGACGGCTTTGGAAGGACATTGGGGGATGTTGTACCCTGGGATCACATTAGGACAGATTGTAGAACTGACAAAGATTTGATTATTGAGAGTTGTAAACCGGATAAGTGGCTAAACACCAGTGACTTTGATGAGAAGAGTATTCTTAGCTGTGATGATTCAAAGCTGACTAAGCCCATGAGGCATGATACTTTAGAAGAAGATGTAGGTCTTGTTGCACTGCAGGTAGAGAGTTTCTATCCAGAGAATCCCAAATGGTATGATTCTCCTTGTGGCTTGGACTCTGGTACAGATTGCGGTGATAGTGAATTCCGACATGGAGAGATTATGTAGTCTTCATCAGCTGAGGTGAATTGTCCACCCACATTCCGGCTCCAATTTTTTTCCCCCAGAGATTGACGCTCTGATGATTTGAGGGTGCCTTGTAATTTATGTATACAAAAAGACAGAATCAGAATCAGACCTTTAACTTTGATTTAGGTGCCTTGGTGTAATGTAGTGTTGTAAATTATAACTGGTGAGGTTTGCTGCACATACTTTGTTCTGTTACTCTTAACCCTGCATGTAATTCTTTGAGATCTTTAGCTCGATTGTTATTGCATATGATTGATTGATTTAATCCCCTTGTTTCTCAATTGCTTGATTCATGTCAAGTTTGTACCTGGTGTTCGTTAAGCCTAATGTATGCAAGTCACAGAGATTTCTTGCTCGCCTTTCTGTACATTTTTCTGTACTTTCGCTCTCTTGAAATGTAATTCAGATGGAAGTTATGATTGAAATCCCAGACTCGTTTATGTCTTCTTTTTTTGACATACAATGTAGTATTTTAAAAGCATTTATTCTTTTCKGATTGAAATGTATATTGCAACTTTGGTTCTTAGCCTATGAGGCTTGCTAATGTTGAATGAAGAGCCTTCATGACCCGACTCGTGTGGTGGTACTGCCAAGTCTTTCCAGCTGCTGTTGATTTGGCAAAGTTGTATCGTATCTGGTTAATTCATCAAAAGTACATTGCTGTCTTATGAGGTGATATTGGTATTACTTCCTGTTATCTGGTTTACGCTCACAACTTATGAAGCAGGATGGGTTGGTAATTGATGGATCATGGATGTGCTGAACTGTTGGTTGATATTTCTTGAATATTCTTTTTTTTTTTTTTTGTTTCCATTTTTGGAACTCAATGGTTGTATGGTAGAGTTACCAGGAAACTACGTGGTCCTGTGTATAGGCAGCGCGACAACGACACGTCAAAAGCTGTATATGGCTATTTCAAAAGCTCTAGTAAGCTGAAGGTGAGACAAGATGAAGCTTCCTATCATGTTTTCATGTCCTGATACATGCAGTATTGCATATTCCGTCAGTAAACCTCTGATATACGGAGTAATATACGTACATTATGATAAGTGTCAGTTTTATACTTTCTAGTTCCTACGACAAAAACATAATGTTCTACAAGATTGGATTTTGCAAGTGAGTATCATACAGGCTCAGCTTGGAAACTGCTCAACCTTTCTATTTCAATTTGCATACTTCGCCTACAACCAAATTACTCGTACTGATGTACTGCTATGAATGCAACTAGATCGATGATTTATACTTCGTATGCCCTTCAGGAATAACTAACAAAATGAAGCACTACCAATATTACTGATTTACTGCCTACATCTCAGTTTTTAGCAGTACCAATCGCAATTTTCAAAGAACTTCAGAATTTCTTACCCGGATTCACAGAATATATAGATGTTTTTCGAGTAAACATTGTGAAAGTAGGATGTACTCTATCTGATGCTCGCACAGAATATGAACTTGTTAAATGAACAATAGCACCTAAGCATAAAAGTTGAAGTATGCAACTTCTCTTTCTGTTAATTTGTGKWGTCCCAGTATTCCACAAATTCATGCCAATAATTGAAGTGAATTTTGGAAAGAAAATGGCCCAGAAGAAACACAAGAAAATGAAATAGATCATACAACAAAATGTTTCCTGACAAATCTACTTCCACTAACAAATTCAGATAACAAGTAATGAGGATGTGTCTGTTCCAAACTCTTCAACATCTTCTTTTACAAACACGTTTTCAATGTCACTAAAGGAACAATCCAATGTCGCATTAAGAGCAACAAGGACATAGTACTTAAAATACAAATTAATCTCTCCTGAGGTCCATGTAATCACGGCGAAGACCATCCTTGTTGAGAACCACTATTTCCAGCTTGTCACCCTGCCCAAACAAAATTACAGTCGTTATACAGAATATTAAAAGCAACCTTCATAACTCTCCTCCCTCATACACTATCATTCACAAAACATTATTATGTTCAGTTGGGATATCAAATAATAAGCACATAATAAACAATGCAGTGTAGCTGTAAGCTATACCTTATGAATGCATAAACAACATTCAAGGTCCCCTGAGACCAGTATTAAAAGCAATACATATACATTCATCCATTCTCTAATACTTGCATCGTAAAACTGGACATAGGTTTTAAAAGTGACGAGAGAGAAGTAAAAAATAAAATAAAATTAAATTAAAAAAAAGGGGACCCATGTGATGGAAATTTGTTGCCAAAAAAATAAAAATGCAAGTAATGTGACACTACCAAAGTGAGAAATGATGTTATGAAAAAATAGGAGGAAATATTCATATCAAGATCTCAGGTTCATAATACTAGTGCTTGTTTTTAGGTTCTAGCATCATCCTGGTCTGGTTTTAGAATATTTTGACAAATCATTGTCTAAATCACTTGTTACAAAATTACATGAGCTGCTTTTGCACATAAATCTACAGTCTCTCCCTTGTTTAACTATTTCCTCTGTTCTTCAATACTTGCATCCTTTTGTATTTGGTACTATTCATTAATGTTTTTTAGATCGAATTTGTGACTTATATGTAAGGAGGAATATAACTATATGGGATCTTGTTAGATTCATCATAACGCGTGGATTATTAATATTTAGTTTGTACTTTTTTTTCTTGTACTAAAGATATTGTACTTGTAAGCTGCGCATAGGAAAGCATGAAACCTTAAAGGATGCAAGTAAAAAGAGCGAAACATGAGTTTTCTTTTAATAGAACACTTTTAAACATGAACTCTTAACATGCGTGCCAAAACACCAAATGTTCGAACTGATTATAGCTGTGTGGCAACTGGCATGGCTGTTAGTGTAAATGTTCGCATAATTTTGTGTCTAGAGGATACACACTTTGTGCTATGGTACTAGCTTAGTGTTTGTTTGTTTGTTTTTTTGATGGGGTATTAGCTTGAGTAGTTGACAGTAAAATATGTCTTCCATATACCTTAATGATATTGCAGAACACGAAGTTTGGTGAGACATACAAAAGTGCAAAAACCTAAGCAAATTTTTCACRTATTGTGGAAGAGATGGTACAAATGAAAGACCCTTCACACATTTTCCATCAAGACTCTTCTCACTCAAGAGTGAATTATGAATCCACACTTGTATGCAAACAGGCAAACAGCACACCAAAAGGTTTTTCGACTCAGAGCGAATAARTTGTAAAAAAACTGACAAGAACTTACCGTGTATATGTCCCTTTCAGTTGCAGATGCAAAAGCAGTTTTCACCAAATCTATTGCTTCTGCCTCAGCTAGAGGAGTCACAGCATCCTACATAAGCCAAAGGATTTCTAGTTAGTAAAGGGAGAAGAAAGCAGAGGAAAATTAGGACTATCTTTTAACAGATGCCCAGAAAAATCAACATACCTGTACTGGTAACAAAAGAGGACTAGGAGACTTTAGCTGGTTGTCAAGGAAAGGTGTGATAAGCTTTGCTCCRGAACCCTGGGCACTGTATCCCACCTTCTCATATGAACCCACTGCATCATATGTAAAGACACAGCCCTTGCCTGAAGCATTTAGGAAAAAAGTTAGTAGACTTCCCTTCTAATTCAGTACTTGCCTAGACCAAAAAAAAAAAAAAGAAAAGGATTCCAAATTTTTTGTCAGTTACCTTCAGTATCAAGGCCACCCAATACATTGAAAGCATAGTAAGGGAAGAAACGTTTATAGTAGAGTGTGTTTGAAAGGAGTTGAGCCATTGCAGGACAGCTCATCTGTTTGTTGTGTTGATGCTGATAGATCTGGTTGGTGCAATTACAAACAGGAAAATATTTAACACGGAATTTGAACATTTTAATATTTTATAATCAATTTCCCATACCAGCAAAACCGATTTCTTAGTCAGTCACTCAGACTGAATTTTATAAATTAAGAAAATATATGTACCCTTTGCATAGGGAATGTAATCGGGCTACAATTTAAGGAATTGGGGAGGGTGCGTACTCTTCACCTTATTAGACCCAAATCTATCTAAACTGAACATGATTGGTCCCTAATTGGGCATGATTCTTAGAAACATTTAAAACTTATTAGACCTAAAAAACACTTCGACTTTATTAGATCATTTTGGGCATTTAGAACAATTAATATTTTAGACCTAATGTTTGCTTAAGATGTAGAGACCACAACCTTAGTGAGTCACACTAGTAAAAATGTTTTATATTGGTCTAAAACTKACAGATAGAGTGCCTATTCTTTGCACTTGCATAGTAACAAGAAAACTTTGAATGGTTTATTAATATTGTCACCATTTCTTTTTTATGATGAAGTTACACAAACACTCAGATTTTCTAATGTATATGTATGAAAATTCATTATTCTTCCTTTTTGTTTATTGTAAAAAGATGAAAACTTGGATAGCAAAGCGAGTTAACTTCCCGCACCAATCTACATGTATATGGTAAAGCAAGTCTATAGAGGAGAGATGCAATAAAATATATAAATTTAAGCACAGATACACAATATTATGGACTTCATCAAATGAAGAAAAGAAGAAACAATTGCAGGACAAAAACAACTAAAGCAATGGAGAGTGGAATGTAATAAGTAGCTGAAGTTTTTTTTTCTAGAGTGTTTACACTATACAGCCCCTTATAAATTACATAGATTTCAACACGAGCTGGACCCTTTTTATTAATAAAATCATAGAGACGAACCAGCTAAATACTATTAATATGCTTTCACAAACAATTCCAAGTTCAACAACAACCCAAGCAAAGTATCCAACCTCATTTTGGCATGTATTGAGAATCATGAGCAAAGTTGGCACTCAGTAATAATGCATTACAAAGAATATTGTGTATGCGTAGTGGTGCTTGGGGGGAAAGTTTCAAAAACCTTACCAGGTGCCTTGCTTCCAAATGCTTCTGTAAGGCCCTCACATCAGCCTGAAATCCTGATGAAGCTAACAGACTTTTATCAGCTCTGCAAGGACAATAGAGACATCTGTCAGACGAAATGCAATTTCTATATTTTTGGGAGTTGGGAGATTCAACCACAAACACATGAATAGCAACAGAATAAAGCTTATCCAATGTTTGGTACAACACTTATAAGTAGCTTTCCAGGAATGCAATGTTAAGTAGCAATGATTGTCGCATAGGAAAGGAAAAAAAGGACGGAAAAAAAAAAGAAAGCAGATCCTAAGATATTTGGCATAGGTTCCCAGCACCCCAATTAACACCAATTACAAAAGCATGAGTTGCAAACTCAGATACTCAGTAATAGAGTAACTCTTTCTCATACAAATAAGCTTAGAATTTCTTGAACATCAATCATCATCATCAGTAACCAAAAACTGATAATCAATAATATTAACGGATATGATTGATTGTTTGTTTTGAAAATCTACAAATAAAAGCTGCACCATTTTGAAACTTAGCTGCTACAGCAAGGAACTAAGCAAATGCAGCAATGCGCATTCCATCCTCTACCAAAAATTCTTATGCAACAAACCAATGTAACTTAACTGATAGTAAAATCTATTATACAACTCATAGAATTATGAGCTTTCGTTCCTACGAACAAGCGATAACAGAAGAGTCAAATCCACAGAGCATAATGAAGCACAGTCACGCCCCTCATAATTTAGGCTGAAGAGAAACAAGAACCAATTTTACAACAAATTCAAAAAGATCACCTAGATATGGAGCAACTAAGTCAATTTCAAACATTCTCGATCCTTTCAGAATTCAGTCAATTTCTCTACTTTCACAACAAATTTCCCAAACCCTAATATCGAACAGCTAATTACTCTTCATAATCACATTTTCACCATACCATTAAAAAGGAGTCAAATCAAAGGCACTTAAATGTTCAATCAAACAAACCAAATGCTACAACAGTAACATAATAACATTGAATAAAATTACAGTTAAACAGCCCAATTCCGACAATACAACCAGTATTGTCAACATCTGCCTAAAACCCTTCATTTAAACAGTGATAATCTTCAAATTCAAATTACACCATTTCACCGGGAGAAAATAGGTTTCCGATCAAACGAATCAAAACCCACATCATAACATTTCAATAATCAGTGAATTTCATAAAATAACAAAGAAATGACGCGAACGAAAACCCTAAAAAAATAGCAAAACAAAAGAGGGGGGAAAAATTACAGCTTGCAAATCTTGGAATAATCGCGAGTGAGAATGTTGTAGCCAGTAGACATTCGAGTATCAGCAGCAATTACGCAGTAATCAGCACCAGCTACTGCCACACATGTTCTGATTCATCCAGAATTAATCATCAAAAAATGAAGAAAATTGCATATAAAAAAACATAGATTGAGTCGAAGAGGAGAGAGAAAATACCCTCCATTGAAATCGTAAGGAGACCAATTAGCTTGCTGCTTTGTCATGGTGATTTGCGGATCTGATGAGAGAGAGAGATAGTGAATGAGTGAGAGTGAAGAGCTTCAATTGAAGAATTCTGGGAAAATGTATGTTTTTATTTTTTTTTTTGCAGGTTAATGTGATGAAGTGGTGCTTTTCTTTCTGCGCAAGAATGAGGAGTGCAGCTTCAAGGGCAATATGGTAATTTCATCTTGTGGCTTTTTGATTAGGAAAAAAAATTAAAGAATTGTTTTAATTGTAATTAAGTTTTACTTACAGTACAACAATTTCAATTGTTGTTCTTATTAAATCATGATATAAGTATTATTCAAAATAAATCATAATTTGAGAAAATCTTTTAGATTTTTAAGAAGTGTCAAGTGTGAATTAGTTTTATTTGAGAAAGTTTCAAATTATTGCTACATTTTTTTAGGCAAAACTTTTTCTTTCTCTCTCCTCTCACATGGGACTCTATTTTCTTCTTCTCTATCCCTTTTCCCAAAATTTTTATAGAAATCCGCGATTTTAGAAGTGTAACGAGTATTGTGAAACAGAGAATTAATTGCGAGTTCTTGTTTCATTGTCTCAAGAAATGTCTAATTCATCTCGGTGATTTATGAATGGACAAATCCATTGATTTTTTCGTAATATTCAATAGTATTTCACTTTGGAAAAACTCACATTTATTATGAAAATGCCAATGAATTAATACGAAAATGCTACGAAATTTACAATATTCACAAATTATGGAGATGAACTAAGAATTTTTTCAAATATCTCATGTGTATTTGGCTGAATTTCATTGTTATTTTATTTTTTTTACCAATACTAATGATATATTAATGGTGGCAATAACAAACATGCAGAGTCAAAGCGGGAACAACAACAAGGAATAAGAGTGAGTATGTAACTTGTATATTGTTGTAGACCTTTATTTAAGACAATGGGTAAATCTATTAAAAAAAATAATTGTAGGTATTGAATAAAAATTCCAATCACATTGTTGTGCTTTATATGTCTTCAACAATAATTTGATAATAAATATAACATAAATTGTTGCAATTTAATAAAATAGAAATAAATTGTTGCTAGATTTTATCTACAAATACTTCAAGTGTAATTACATTAGCTCTGCAATTTAGATCCTACAAATTTGTGTAACATGTTATACATTTTAGCTAACATTAGACTTGTTAAAATAAACATTTATTGTACTGTATTTGAATGAACATTAGAGTTGATGAACAATTCGACGGTTAATGATGATGACGATTACGTGTACAGATTGAACAAACACAAACTACTCAAAAATGACACTACAGAAATGGGAGTACATAAGAAGTAAATAAATGTACGGTTGAAGAACATGCAAGTACACCAAAATTAGTAAACAGAAACCACATCATAATAAAACCTGGTAATGAGGATTAAGCCTAAAAAAAATAAGGTACTTACAAACCTTACCATTTCTATAGAACAAAATACAGATAACAACCACACCCATTTTCCCAACACATTAAACCTGCCATACTAAAACGCGGTTTCCTAATATAAACTAGTGTGTAAAACATTGATTTATACTAAGTTAGTCAATACAAATCTCCGAATTTCAGAAAATGTGCATAAAATACAATCAGGGAACACCCTTAACCCGATAGCCTTTTCGTCTAAAAATATTGTCCTCCTGTGATTAGCTGATTAGCATACAAGTCAGACTACCAGCTGAAAACCCTACTGCATCCTGCACCGAAAACAATCAATCACATCAGGAAATACAATCTTGAGTAAAGTACTCAAAAACATATAATGCCCAAGTTCTATTCACCTGATTCAAAAGGTTTTTCTATTGTTTTTCCTCGTGTCGGTTCTAATTATTACTGATTGGAGCTAAACCTGTTGGATCAAAACTTAATTTTACTGTTTTTTCTTTAAATTAAACTGAATGATGGTTACAAAGTTCAAAGAATAGAGACATTGAGAATGAGAAAGGGAGGTGGGGGAGCATGGTTGAAATACATTACCCTCCTGGCAATGAGATATTTATATCAGTGGTAGAAGTCCTTCGTTCCTGCATAGGATGCGTGTTCGGCCAATTCTCTCGTTGATAAGATGTAGGTGAAGAAAGGTTTTGGATCGAGGGAACAGAATTATTATGGTTGTGCCCCTGACCATTACAAGCGTCTTTCTCAGCAAGAGAAGGTGGGGGAATAGCAGTTGTAATCGTAAATGGAGTTGGTGCAGACGGTTGTTGTTGCTGTTGTTGATGGTGATGTTGAACTTTCTGCTTCTTTGGCTTCAATTCAGGTGGGTTAGTTGGTAAGAAACTCCCGACAATGACCTGTTCCAGGAGAATGAATCCGAGACATTACTACATTAGAAGTGTTGTGTGGGGAAAAAAGGTAAATACCGGAAACAAAAGGTTCAGCAAATTTGAAACAGGACAACAGCAGAAAGTTACCTGAACTGGACTGGCAGCTATCAGTAGTCCAGCAACACATCCCCCCACGACTTGACCATTCGGACTTGAAAGAGAGACACTGAGCCCACCYGCTCTATATTTAGTACCTTCTCTCTCAGTAGGCGTGAAAGATCCACATAAATTTACTATTTCAAAGCGCCCCTAGAAAAGTACAAGAAACAGAATGATTTATGGTACAGACAAATTAATTAGAAGCAGGTGACACCGCTCCATGTCCCAAAAAATGGTCCAACATATTGCACCAAAACAATGAGATTCCGCAAGCAAGAGATCAACATTATGTTATCGAGTTCTATATGTAGAAATTACTATGAAGTTTTGGAGACAAAACGGGCAACTTGATTTCAGACAAACTATGACAAGTGAAACAATATGCATGAGCACTAAAGAGAAACACAGACAGATATGAGTGGGTTCACAAGTGTTTTGTCCAAGTGTGTAAGCGTCACTGGCTTATCTCCTCTCTGGAGCTGAAACTAAACTAGGATATTTTATCATTCCTGCATGTTTTTCAAGGTAAACTAGATTCTGATCCATGATAAAGTTATGACATTCAAACAAAGATTCCACCTCACTTTCATCAAAATGAGTCATAAACCTTCATTGAGAAGCTCTGAATACTACCAATTAATTATAGGTGGAAAATACAAGCGAAAGAAAAATAAAAACATGACAAATGTGTAGAAATAAGTATCGACTATTTACCTCGTATGTCAATGTACCTCCAGAAGAATCAGATTGACGTAATGTAGCATTCGATACCATTCCATTTGCTGAAAGGATACAGATGGCACGTGGTCCTTGTTGACAAAATGAGATGATTTTTGCTGTAACATCCTGAAATATTACCAGTAACCAACCAATTAGATGATGTAGGGTTCATAATAATATAAACCAGAYAGCAAACATAAATATTCCTTTGTAAGAATCTATGCAGTAAAAAAGCTAAACTTCCCAAGCATATATTCCAGACAAGATTTCAGTCTATTCTTTCCATTAAATATTATATTAAGACAGTTTTTATGGGTCTAGAATTTCTATCGGAAGCGCTTTGTGTTCACAGCCAACCTTGTGAGTGTGCAAGTTGAACTCCTCCCTCCTCACTGCCGGGAAATGTAAGAAACTTTCACAGACATTTGGATGCCCAAACTTTGAAGTCCTTTCACCTTGTTTGCATCCTTCTCACAATCCACCTCTACCGATCACTCTCGATGTGTTGGATGCCTTTTTCAAGTTTCAATATACTTACAGCTTACATTGGCACTCTAGCACACATATTATGTAGTAAAAAATGAGCTGTTATGACTGTAAGTGCTGACAATTTTTTACATGTTGTGTTTTTGAAGGCACTGACTGAACATATTATGAACGGATTCTTCCTAATATTATGCTGGAAGTACAAATGATTTAATGCAATAGCGGAAAAATTTGTACACAATGTGACAACATGGAAAGTATTGAAGGGGAAAAGGATAGGATGAAAGATGAGAGAAAAAAGTTCTTATGGACACATGGACGAGGTGATACATTTGAATTTTGAACAAAAGATTTATGGTTCAGAGCATGGCTCCAGGAGCAAGAAGTTGTGGGCTAAAGGTATGTAATAAGAGACTTAAAAAGAATTGAAAGCCACTTATGTCTCTAAGAGAACTTAGGTGAAGACTAGTAGACTTCATCACAAGAGCATTCTCAAAGCATATCGGGAAACCAGAAGTGATACCTCATGTTGCTATGAAGCTTCACTTTCGCTTAGGCCGAGCCAAGATTCTTCGCGAACTCACTAAAATAAATGCCATGAGTAACATCAAAAATAAACTCCCAAAGTCGATTTGGGCTCCAACATCACATTTCATGGTCTAGAAGACAAATGGTTGCTCAAAGACTGTCAAAAGATGCCTAGAAGTTTTTAAGCTTTTCCTTACTTTATTGAGTTTTAAGTATAACTCAAAGAGTCTCCATAAGTATGGCAGAATCTCCCAATCACCAGGCCATGAGTCAAGTTTGAGAAGAGCTTGAAGCAATCTAGGTTAGCAAAATGCCAAATTATATGCCTATTGGACAATATGGATTTAACTAATCTGAAAAGAATACCAGAAATTTTTTCAACGAGACTGTCAACGACCCATCCTTGCTATACACACGCATCAGATGATGTTTGTGCCTTTAATTGGGATGAAATGGATAATATGTAACGCTCGTCTCAATTTTGTGAGCAAAAGACAACAAAGTGCTAAAATTATATTGCAGCTGTTTATTTATGCTTGAACCATTCCCATTTAGATAATTGTAAGTACTCGCACCATTCCTATTTTGGCAAAATATTCCCTCTACCTTTCTCCTACACATAAGTCCTTCTTATCTTCTCTCATCTCCTTAAAAAATTGTCACCACTTCAATGGTGCACTATTAAACAAGCGGAGGAAGTATAATACGGTATATAATTTCAAGAAATGACATACCTCACCCACATTAACTGTTATAACATGTAGTAAAATTGGCTCCATCTGAACGTCCAAACCATCACCTGCATTAATGTATTAAAATTGAAAAAAAAATCTTAGGTAATTCAAGACAAATCATGTTACTTTCACGTAATCTTTCTTATATCTTGTCACTATAAACATGATAATTCTGCGAATTTTAACAACTGATGCAAATACAAGTCGTAATTAGCACCCAGGAAAAGCCTCTTCCTTACAGACTTGTCAGGTGTAATTTTTATGCCTTGTAATTCCTAATAACCCCTGTATGCCTCTTGACTACCAGAACCCCATTTCTAAGCAGCACGATACATACTATCCCATTGTTCTGGTGAAGAAGGACCGCTAACTTCATAAGCTGCCTAAAAGAGTTGCAATTCCTTTAGGTTTTTATAAGACAACCTCAAAGTGACAGATATTTGAACAAGAACAAATGGTTGGAAAACTACTGCAGTTCTAAATCCAGTAAAAATAAATGAACTGGCAAATTGCACCAAAGAATACTTTCTATAGTTTAATGCTATAATCATTAATTGATTACTCCACACTGACTTTAAACTAATACCCAGAAAATAAGCTAAACAGCATGTCAACTCTAAGCAGCAATCCCTCTGCCTCACGAGATTAACACTTGATCTTTGTTGTTGTATATCTTATTTAAGAAAGAAACATCGCCTACTCTAATTTCTTCATGACTACATTAACTGTAAACAACATAGAAACCAGAACTGAAAAATATGGCAAGCAAAAGCTTAGTATATACATAACGAGAGTCGACCTGGACTTCAATTTCATTCTATTTTCACTGCTTTGATATAATCTAATTAGTAGCTTGTTGCTGCARGGAGAGGGTACCCCGCAATCAATAACTTAGTTTACTGCTACTTGCAAAACTCATCTTCTAAGTTATAACCACAAAATAGAACCACCGCCTTGCTAGAAGAAAATGAATAAGCCCAYAAACATAATTGATCTGAACAAAAGCAAAAAAAGGTCAGCTGACTCGAAACGAAACATCACACTCTTCAAAACTCTTTCAACCACCGAATGTAGCCCACTTAAAACTTGAAAGACGGATCAAGGATTAATCTTAAGTTAAGTCAGGAACACATTAAAATCCCTATCAAAGTCACACTACATACTGGCATGCTTCCACCACTACTTTCAACGGTAATTCAGTTTAAACAACAAGATGTGTCAAACATTGTGGCATGCATTGCTATTACGGTAGGGGTTTGTTTGTGTATTCCTAACCAATAACAACTTTCTTTTTCCAACAAGATTAATTTGGTCTGCTATAAGACCCTAACATAAACAACAAACTGAGCAATGACCCACCTTATCAAATTATCATCTCTTTCCAGTCACTGACTTACTTCCATCTTCATATTTCTCCAATAACCCCAAGGCTTAGAGTGTCCAAACCTGTGTTACCATCCCAAAATTTGTCCAACAACCTACAACATATGAATACAAAGAAAGATGACTTGAAAGAGACCACCAGAGTGTATAGACTGAAGGCTTCATGAGGAACTAAAGGGAACTTAATCTTACCTTTAGTTTGCCACGAGTTTGAAACACAAGTAGTAATCTTAAATAAAATAGTTACAATAGTAGAGTTATGGAAGCAAATTCATAACATGGGAAAATGTGGAATGACATAGGACAGAATTTAGTCAAGGCCGAGAGACCGAGGATTTTCTATTAGTGAAAAAATCGGGTGAGAATGTTGAGAGAGCATGAGGCATTAAGCAGAACCATTGYGATGTGCTCATTATGACAGCCATAGCTCATACTGGAAKTATACATTAACTTTGACCTCACATTTATGACGAACAGAGAGTCTTTCCTCCAAAGGTCTTATTTGAGTGATAAGGAGCAGTAGATAATGCCATTGAGATACAACTGAATGAAGCCTTACAGAAAGACAGCCCTAAAAAAGTGAACAAGTGAATCCCGACACATACAATAGAAGATCTTATCTCTCCTATAGACCCTGAACAAGCTTTGAGAATTTGGAGTCTACAGCCCACTAAGGYTATACCTTTGCCTTGATTGTCATTTGGGAGGAATAAAATGGAATGTSAAAAAATAGCCTAAACAAACAAAAGGGCWTTGGAGATTCTAAGAATTGAATAAAAACATTGGTTATCTCGAAATACATAAGCKCCCTTACAGCATTATGCACTAGASTCCACGTGTCAAATGAGAGCAATGGTTCCACAAACTCGGGATAGAGATTAGATTATCTTAGAGATCAATAGTGGTCAATGCATCCCACATGGGGAACAGCACATTAAGATCTTGCATCCACAAAGCATTATATTCATGTTTAGGGGAATATTCAACACAAAGAAAAGTGAAGAGTAACACATAAGCATAGAACTTAATATTACCATTTTTTTTAAAACATCATTAATGCAGATACTATAAATTGAATCTAGGTCCTTATATGGCTCGTTACCTAACAACACCAATTGTTCCGTGTCTTAGGGTTCTATTTTGGATGCAGAGTGAAGTTAAAAATAGGATCACATTACAACATTCTGATCCTCATAATGCTTTAAATTAAAATCGCAAGCATGTAACATACGGAGTATATGCATACACTCTACCAAAACCAAATTGCAAATGGGCTTATCTCACTTGATCAGTTGATTTTGCAAAGAGAATGACTAAGGTATAAAAGAACTTACCTACAATGAGGCAAGAGTTCTATTAGATATCTCAACGTTTTACAACTAAGAAAATCACATACTTGGGCGTCAATATAACAACAAAGAAACCCACATACCCATGGAAACCATCTCAAATCTGGGTTGCTGTTCAGCCTCTGAAGCCACTGCTCTACCCCTACCCCGCTTTCGACTTGGATTACTACCAACAGAAGAAGGACCTGAAGCTGAAATCGGCCTTGGTGAATATGATTTCGACACACTACCATCTGGCCCATATTTTCGAGGCCTTCCCCTCTTCTTTTTCTCCATCAATCCGGACATGGTAGAAATTGGAGTCACATCCCCACCAGGTGATATAGCTGCCTGTGGAGGGGCTTCACTCCTCGACGCCACATGATAATTTGAAGGCGCCGAGGCACCTATAACTGTCACCCCTGTCGCCATACTATCTTTGGCCTCCATGCATAAATATATTCTTTCACGGAATTAGAATATATTCCAAATATGARTTTAAAGAAACTAGAATGATCCTACTGAAGCCTTATTCCTGCATGCACAATTTTAAAGAGTGGAATTCTTATCAAATACAGGTAAAAGAACTCAACTTTGTCATTCATTAACTTTCAACATTAGAATTTTAACAATTAAAGAAAGCTTTTTTTTTTTT
>SNQN01000010.1:275548-287472 GCA_008642245.1 Bassia scoparia | reverse complement strand
AGAGTCTGCAAAAAAAAGCTGGATTGAGGGTGTGAGGAAATTAGTTGCTTATAGGAGATGATAAAGGGGATGAAGTGGTTAGTTAGTGCCTTCTCACTCACACAACATTTTGGGGCTTTTTTGATCAGGATTGTCAAGTATCAATGTCACAATCTCCATTGCATTTCTCAAGGATTATTTTATCAGTGGCAAGTAACCATACGTCATCTCTTACCGGTTGATGTTTTATCTTTTTTTGTGTGGGTGCATAACATACAAAGCATCCTTGTTCCCTGCACTTTATCTTGTTGGACTTCCGCCTAGTTCTGGTTATGACTCTCAGGTACCTGTCTATATGTTTGAACTTCTTACACCTCCTCACGATTACATCCGCCATGTACACATCCGTCCCTTGGCATGTCCTTGGTAATTTTGGCCTGATGTTGCAAAGAGAAACAGCTAATGTTTTTTCCATATCTACAATGATAGTTTTCGAGAGGAAGGTTGCCCTCCAACTCCTAAGGTATTTAACGAATTTTCTTGGAATGGAGCCCCCACACATCATTATATTGCCATATCATTTATTCAGAATTTTCCCCACTGCATCAGACTCAAACTTCCAGGGGCAAACTTAAGATTACAATTTTGTTACTAATTGACTCTTCTGCCGTCACAGATATTCTTATCCTTTGCATGTTTTTATGTGTTGATTATCAGTGGCTTTTGGTGATTTTTACGACTCCACCATCTATTGTGTTATGCATCTCCAGAATCGACTTTCCTTGTTTTTTATCTACTGGGTTATACCATGGTTCTGTATAGCTATCTCTCTAATTCACATAAAGTGTCTGAAATCTCTTCTTGCAGGTAAGATACATGGATTACATGGGCACCTTAAGACCCATCCTACTGGTAATTTTTTAAATTTGAACTCTGTTTTTCATGGTTATTTTCCTCTACTAGCGACAATTTGAGTACTTGAGGCATAAACTGAGAATTGAGACTGTCGATCAAGGCTGGAGAGATGCTTGGTTGTTATAATTGCAAACTAGCAACTCATACAAATGATCACACAATGTTTACCATAAAAAGAATGAAAAGAAAGAACCATCCATGAGCCAAACCATATCAACAACCTGGAGATGGATTGGGGAAGTGAAAACTATACCAAAGAATAAGTCTTTTAACAGTAAGGACAACTATTCAGTCATTAGGATCTAGATTTTTTTTWTTTTWATTTGATTTGATTTTATTTTATTTTGCATGTCAAGTCATCGTCAAGGAAGTGAAGAAATATATTGTAGGTAAATGTAAATTAGCAATTGAGTCTCTCAAGTTTCTACATTTTTTTGTTCTTGCAGAAGATCAGGTTCAAAATTCCATAATGAAAAGTATTGGTTTTTTATTACAACGGAAGAGCAGCAAGATAACTTTCACTATTCCAGAAGCTAATTATCAGAAGTTCATGAGCAAGTGTTCAAGCAGCATGGTAAATTTGTTTCCTATTAACCCTGGAATACATACGTTTAATTAGACACAACTGATACACAATTATGTATGAATAAAAACAGCGTATAAAAACGAAGGCCGAGACGAAGGCAGAAATTAACAGTGATTTTTCAAGCCAGCTCTTTCAAAGAGGCACAAGAAAGGRGCAAAACAAACACAATAAGGCACAAACAAGTGCACATTATTACTCCAAAATTGTGCCTCACCAATGCCACATACCTACCCTAAATGAGTGCATGTGACTGAAAGTTTAAACATCCACATACTTATGTGAACCCTTACAAGTTAGACATCCTTTTTTTTCTCTATTAAGTGGACTTACCGTCATGTGCCTTCTCAGCAGTATCGAGAACCTTCCCGGTTTCAGTACATAGCCATTGCAATGTAGAATCATGAGTAGCAGCAAGTATCTTTCCATCAGGAGATAAACTGAAAAGATCATAATGCAAAGTTGCACCATTTGAATCATGAAGAGGAATTGGAAATCCTCTCAGTATTTTGGGATCCTCATCCATGTGATAACGAACTGAAATAACAGGAAAAAAAATAAAGTTGTAAACAAATCAAAACAAAGAACTAGGAACTTAATAACAAAAGCTTTCCCTCCCTCAACACCCCCCCCTCTCCCTCTCTCTCTCTCTCTCTCTCTCTAAAGCTAACTATAGTTCTGAATAGATCAATTGTCCAGCTATTACATGAACGCAGGATACACACAGCCATATACCATAAACATACATAGAGTTATTATGGCAGCTCCGAATTTAAATTCCATGTCTATAGAAAAACTTTTCTGAATCCATAATAACGCATCAAGTTCATTCACAACACAGCAACACTACYTTAATATCAAAGACTTGGATGAAATTTCRGCTTCATGCCATGGACCCACTCCAAGAAAGTCATAGAGAAACAACTTCTCATGTATATAAAGATTAACATACCCTGAGCACAACTATGACGCWGATGGAATCGTAGGAAAGCTGTGGTTCTATAACTTCTATTCAAAATTCAGAAAAAATAGAATCTACAGACTATGTAGAGTATGTACTATCACCTTGATAGTTGAAAGCAAGAAGAAATTGCTCTCACATATTCAATGATACTACAACTCAAATAATGCCATTAAATCCACTTAATTAGCCATGATTTGGAAGAAAGAGTACCTACCATTGATATTCCATACTTTCAAGGTTCCATCCTTGGAAGCTGTTATCACTTGATCTGAGTTCGGGGAAAAGCATAAGCAAGTTACTGCACTCTGGAAAACATTATATATGTAAGAAAGTAAGCAATATGGACATAATAAACATATATAGTGAATGGTAGCAGCCACTCTAAAATAAACTATTTGGTGCTTCCAATGATTGACGACTGCTAATAAGATTTGCAAAAGGAGGAAATAACTGGTGCTTCCCAAAATATGTGGCTGATACATGCACTACATGGTTCAAGACAAATTGACAATAATGTTCAAAATCATATATCCAAAGTCAAAATCAACCTCCAACAGTTTGACATATGAACTCGGCCAATTTAAGCATATAATAAATAATAATCAAATGATAGCAACTACATAATAAACAATATCATTATGGCTATCGGCTACACAAATGAAACCAGCAAAGTCATGTAAAAGAGTACAGAAGTGAGTATGTAAGAGAAATGGTGAGTAACCTTGTGCCCCTTAAGCTGCATAGCCTTGACAACCTCCTTAACAGAACCATCCTTTGAGTAAATGATCTCCCAGATCTGCATAAAAAAAAAAAAAGATTATTTAGACCCTTAGACAACAAGCTTCAATTGGCGGATGAGATCAGGTAAGAATGTAAGATATCCAGTGCAGCAAAGAACTTCTAATGTGCAGATAGAGTAGTAGTATCACAATAAGGAAAAAGGTCTACAAATATTTCAACAAAAAGGCATTAATGACCTCAATTTTATTTTTATTTATTTTTTTTTAAAAAAAAACAAAAAACAAAATCATCACAAACTGGATGCATATAAAGTTATAAGCATACCACTCATGTCGATGAAATCACAATGATTGAAATTAAGGGACTCACACGGTAAAGGCAAAGCACCAAGCTGTTTTGTTCACTTAATGAAGGACAGGGAAAAAAAACACTAAAAGTGCATTCTTCCATAAAAATTAGTGCAAAGTTAAGTATCAAAAACCCAAATTTTACAAATACTATGCATTACTGATGCATCAATGCATGAACACCCACCTTCACATCAGCTGTAAATGCGAGCAGCAGCATAAAACGCCCATTAGGAGATATGGCAGCCATGTGGTTTTTCAGTTTATTGTGTCAACAGTTCCTACTAGTTTTCCACTTTTGCCATGCCAAAGCTTTTATTTCAGTTGCTGAAAACAAACATAACTGAGTTAGTTCCTCTGCAAGCAGAATATTATCAAGGGAAAAAAAACTCTCCCATTAGAATAAAATAATGTAGAAGTGTAACGGACAATATTGCTCTAGGCTGAAAAAACTCTTCGTTAAACAGTTAGGGAGAAAAACGAGTGAGGTAATGGAGAAGACCTAATTAAGGGAAAAAATCAACAGTAAGAAAACAGAGGAGAAGAGAAAGGGCAATGACGAATAGGGGGAAAATCATGTGATGATACCAATAATACTGACAGGATACTAAAACAAAAAATAAGATAATTCAGGTAGACCAAACAGGCAAGAACAGACCCGATAACACATCACAAGACCACAACTATCAAAGAATTAGAATGTTGTAGAAGTGTAACTAACAATATTGCTCTAGGCTGAAACATTGAGAAAACAAAAAGACATCTAAATGTCTAATTTTAATAATTAAATCACAACCTTTCTCCTTATCGTGATTCTTACCTTTATTAGTACCTAATACCTATGCGAATGTTACAGGACATCTGGAACAAGTCTATGCAGTTCTAGACAGGTTCAACTCTAAAAGAAAGGATGCACCATTTTACCTCGCCAAGTCTAGCAAAAGTGTGTCATAGACTCATAGTATCTCTCCATTAACAAAAAAGAAGTGAAATACAATGGCAGTGAAGTCACATAATCACCTTCAGAACACGAGAGCAATTATGGTGCTTCCATCAGCGCTGCCATACGTTGCAGTAGACCAAATAGGTTCAATATAGCGTTTTTCTCATGTACTTGTGATTGTTCCCACTTAATCTCAGGAAGAGGAAGTTTGCCCTGCTGTTTACTTCCATCAGAAGGTTACCTTTCTCTTCTGCATACATGGTAAAGCGAGAACCCAAAAGAGTTTGAGTAGCTACTACTATAGACGAATCATCCTCTAAGAATGCAACAGCTACTGGATGGTTTTCCAGCTGGCATATTAATACGCAAGAACCTATGTTCACATAAAAAAAGAAATTAATTACGAGATTCAAGCTTTCAACAGCTACACTTTTGTATGACAACAAGACGGTGTCAAGATTAATTAGAACAACTTGAAACTTTTATTAGACACATCATCGATTTAAAAACTCGAATCACACCATCTGCACAAGCTGCAGAAGAAAAAAAGAAGTAATTACACTATAAAAAATATGCTTCAGGAGATAATTTAGTAAAGAGAATCACAATCCCAGCACACAAACAATTCTGTCCTCTATTTTAAACCCTTAAAAAAAGAAAAAAAAAAAAAAAGAGGAGAGGAGAATTAGTTCTCAAAATAATCTTAATTTCTCATATTAAGATATGGGATATAAATAACCTTTTAATCATGTTACTATGTTCAGCACTCAGCCATGGAAAACACATGCCACTGAATGATAATTAAAGGAGTAGACTTTTCTGAGTGTTGGACATCCTGATGATGCACTATCCAACTAAATAAAAAAAAGCACTACTACACAAAGAAAAATTAGAGACAATAATGACTTAATGAGCAGCAGATGATCAAATCACAGTCTTCTCATTTTCTTGTAATATCAATCACCACCAGTGGCCCGAAATAAAGGAGCTTTGGAAGGAACACACACCTCACAAGATAAAGCACCACAACCAAGGTGAAATCTACCAATCTAGAACCATGGGAAGTTATTTCTCAATCCTCTCCTCAAGTCCTCAGAATTTGACCCTTCCTGTCTGATTTCTTTCAAGGAAAGTAAAACAAATATAGCACGAAATTAACAATTTAAAAGGCTTGTAAAGACTTCCAACTTCCATATTCCAACTTTAACTAGTATAGAACTTTTGGATTCATAAATGATATATCTACCGCAGTCTATTCTGCCTACAACAAGCTATTAATCAAGCCACAAGGATGATCTGATTGGTGCTAAGAAATGACAATATGGCAAGGTTAATCATTATGATCTTCCATTATTGTCATCTAATTCTCCTATTATTTCCTTATCACAACTAAGGGTTCTGACCACTTATGGTGATTCGTAGCAACGGGATTCATTTTCGCCAAAAGTTTGCTTATTGTGATCAACTAACACCATCAGCATGCGTGAGAACTTAATATATCAGCAACTTCATAACGCAATACTACACTAACATTCATTCTATTGTATCACCAAGCCTCAATTAACCATCCATTGCTACTAAAGCCGACAACTCTACGAAAACTTTGATTTTACCGCACTCATTCATCCAATAAAACCAAAACGCTTGCAAAATTAACATGCAAATCACAATAGAAGCATAGCCAAGAATGACATATAAATTCAATAACAAGTTTTCCGAAACGACAATAACCTGTGACCAGATTTTCCATCAGATTAGAACACAACCCGCCAACCGAATCACCGTGACCTTTCAACGTGTTTCAAATCCAACGGATGATGCTTCTTGTTTTGTTCCTGCACAAATTCACTCAATCACATTTTCAAAATCAGGTTGAAACAAAAAAATCAGCTCATACACAAAATAAAAAAAATTCTAAGAATCACCTTATCAGAAGCATGCGAATGATGCTTGAATTGAGGTTTCTTCGAAGTATGAGCTGATTGAAGGTTCTTTGAATTCGATTGGTGTTAAGAGGCTCCCTTTAGCAAGCGATTCAACTTCAGATTTCTGCTGCTGAAGTAATTTCGAAGATGAGATACGCGATGATTGATCCGAGAATTATTGATAGGAGTATGATTGGAAGCAAAGGATCCATTTTCAGGCGAAATAATTGCGATAAAATTCGCTAAGAAAAACCCTAATTCGACGAAAGTGGTGATTTTTGAGGGTTTAAGTTGAAGATTGATGAAATGAAAATGGTGTTCTTCATATGTTGCTTATGAATTGATAGTGTAGTGTAATTAAGGAGTTTAAAAATTATTTTTCTAGATTCCACGTGTTCTTGCCACGTATTTGTTTGTCATGTCACCACTTTTTCCATGTCAGCATTTTAGAAAAAGTTTATGTAAGACAAATGGAAATTGTAAGTGAAATTATTCAAAAGTTGAAGCCAAAAATTGAAACTTGACATATTTCAAATGGAGAAAAATATACTTTACTTGAACTTTTATTGTTATAATCATTGTATGAGTTGTCATAAGCTTACAATTTATTTCTATTTGAGTATTATTGTACTTTGTACAATAATTTCTGAAATTAGAATTCTCCGTACTATTCAATATTATTTCATAAGATTTGTCGATTTGTAAATTTACATTTTACGCCTTTTCTTGTCCTTGATTTGTAGATTACAAGCACATAGCATAAATACGTTAAGAGTTTACTGGTAAGCCTTACGTTGCAAGTATAATAGCATAGCACAATGCTTGGATGAACTACGGTCCATGGATTGAAGATCGCAATGGGAACTATGGAAGGGAAGAGGCTTGTGTTGTGTCGGAATGATTAACTTGTTAGTTTAATGAATCAAGAATTAGATTGCCAAACACATTGTTTGTAAAATGAATCAAGAAGAATTAGATTGCCAAACACATTGTTTGTAAATTAACAGATGCATAAGGGTCATGCTTATTTTCACCAGACATGGCATTATCTCTCATTCTCTCATTCTCTCAATAAGTGAAGCGTGAAAATTTTGCAACATTCACTTTGAAAGTAGCTCATGTTGTATAAGTAACAGTGGAAAAAAAAATCTTGCGTATAGGTAACAGATGTAATGAATCAATCGACGTAAAACTTTGTCGCTTCTCATGACATGAACCAAATAGCTGAAACTCTAAAATTACAGTACAAAAATGTCTGGTTCTCATAGCTARGATCTTATCAAATGAACCATGAAAAGTAACAGGCCCTTTCCCAATGCATCTTAARGCAACCTCGAAAAAATTTCTATTTCTGTAGGTGTTGTTCTACACACATGATTGAAATTCTTCCCAAAACACTGGGACGAGTATCRAATGGAATTTCTTTCATCACAAGTATACCTACCTGTTGTATATCAGTACATTCTTCCACTCAAAAGAAAGACAGTATTAGGAAGAACGAATCTAACTGAGCTAATCTGAAATTAGACTTCACAATTCACAAAGCAGTTTCGATGCAGCAGCAGCTACTCTGATGTATCAATTTACTCTCACTTTCTAAAGTCCTAGGAAATATGAGAGAAAAGCTACGCCGCTATGGTGTATTGATGATCAAATGAAAGCGCTCTTGTAGCTTCTGCAGTAACTGCTGAGGCAGATGCTTAAATTTTAAGGCCGTCCATTGAGAGACCTTTTTCAGATAGCAACTTGAGTTTCTGCAGAAGCAAATAAAAAATATRAGCATGCAGTAAAATGCAGCAAGTATTTCCAGACGGAAAAACGAGCTTCTTGCTCCAATATGGAAAACAGCAGGGAGAGTACTCCCTACAGTCCCTCAGTTCTTAAAATTTTCTTTGTATTGTTAACTGATCTTTTTTAAAGGTATGTACAGCTTTTAGAAATTAGTTAGGCACTGTTTTCGTTAACTCAAAATTTTTTGAACTGAACTTATTTTTACTGAATCAGACTTATTTTGTGTTGAAATTTTGACAAATTTCTTAAAGATTAAACTTATTTTTAGTGAAACTTATCTAAATAAGTTGACGAGAACAAGGCCTCAGTTGATGCTTAAACTAGCAGAAGGCCAGAAGTAGTATTGAATAACTGAGGTACTGAATAAACAAGTTAATATACTGAATTCAATTGAAGTCCAAGACTAGCCAAGTGAATTGTGACATACCGTTATATACTGTGGAGGAGCATCTATACTCGTTGCACCAAGTACAATTTCCCTCCTGAGTTTTGTAGTGAGCTTGTAACAGGCTCGCAACTGAGAAAACAATGATRTAAGCCTATMAGGATATCTTAAGGAGAGTCTAAATAAGASTACAAARTGCCARAAGYAAGAAGCATACCTCTGATCTGGTAGCTCCTCCTATGATAAATATGAATATACGCGATCCCATCATTTTGAAATCATTGGATGACTGTCTCAGTACCGAATCGCTGAAAAGGAAAACATTAGAGGAAAATAAGTGTATGTTGGACAAAAAAAACTGCCTGTACCTGTTAAGCCCCTAGGCTTGAAATAAAATTTATGAAAAGAAAGAAATTTGCATTACCTGCTTCCATCGTCAGAAAGACGTGGGCGGGCCCATGTAGCTGTCCGTCTAGATCTCATTGAACGCGGACCATTTGTTGTTGTTGCCGTTGTGCTCACTGAAGCACTTTGGCTTTGATTTCGTTCCTTGTTAGTTGGAGTTGGTTCATTAATGTATTGATACTCATTCTTCGATAGCTCACCTTTGTCTACATTTTCTATAAGTTCCTGAAAAATTATAGAAACTTCTTAATAATTCTATAGGATCCAAGAAAAAGGGGAATATAATCTAACTAGCTCGCTCGTAAATTCCTCCTTGATTGATAAATACAATACAATTAATGGGATTGTTTATTTCATGAAACTCATTATTCATCAAATGAAATGATGTACTCAGAATTGAGTATGCACAAGCAATAGCCTTCAATACATATATTCCTTCAAACTCACTCAATGAAGTCTCAATACTTCCAGCTTTTTCATACGCATATTGGAATATCGAATTTCTATACATGTGTGTAGGTAAGGTGAAACGAGGAGTCCAAATAATATAAGCTTAGATGAGTTACAAAAGAAAAAGCAGCAATCTTTGCATGCATAAAGCCTCAAAAATCTCCTGAGTGGAACCCATTATTATCTTAGAGCAACTTTCTGATTATGGTTAATAGATTTACACGAGCTCGATATTAGAGGAATTACAAAGGAAAGTATGTGATGCAGGTATTGCTCAGGCTATCTAAGGGGTGAGTATATTCTACGCCACTTTAACCCTTCTAAACTGGTGCCTCAATTGAAAATATCCTACATAATTGATAGTATACTTCTGTTCAGGCTATAATGTTAACCAATTTTCAATGAGCAATAAACATGAAGGCTGTAATTTGAACAAGAACCTCAGAAAGACATACACATGAGCAAATTTAGTAAATAATCTCAGAATAACAACAATAAGATAAACTTACCTCTAGCAGGGGATAGAATTTGGATAATGCCCAAGTTTCCTCCTCAGCATTAGTTTTATCTTTTCTAACAGCAATTTTCTTCTGGTGAAGGATAATTCAGATAAGAAAATCAATCGTCAAATTTGATGAAACCAACAGATTTCAAATAAACTTTCCTTGTATTAGCATCCGAGTTTATTTATATTACCCTCTGTCCATCAAATGTTAGAGAGAAACTCCCACTTGATTTCTTCTTAGTAAGCGCTGATCCAGCAAGAAGCCTCATATTTTTTACAGCCTTTAGATCCTCTGCTGACAATTTGGCTAACTGAAATGAAACCAAGAAAAAAAATTACAAATTCTTATCCAAAAGAGTTTTGAAAGTTCCATCACTTCTGAATTAAACTGTTAATTTTTCATACCTATTTGTAAGACAGTAAGCAATCATTCTGAACTTAAGGATCAGACATATAAAATTTGAGGGAAAATAACAAAGGACTTCTCCAACAATAAATTGAGCATGTTATATCAATTATGATATAATTATAGTACAATGCCAGATGTAATTTTTGAATTTACAATAGTACTACATAGTCAGAAGCCTAGATGGAAGTCCCTCTGATTCTGTACATACTACAGATAAAGTGACACTCAAACGTTTAAACAATCCAATATTACATATTAAGCCAAAAATCTCTCAATTTTATCTTAAAGATACTAGGGGAAAAAAAGCCTGCTTATTTTTCCTCATCTTCTATCTTGTTCCTCTAAAATATCACTTCAAGATCTATAAACTTTTGGTATCCAGAAGCAACAAAAAAAAAAAAAAAAAACTTGAGTTTCTATCTCTCAAGTCTCAATTCTGTGAAAAGAACTGTGGGTGCCAGAACAGACAATGAAGACAGGTCGAAAAGCAATCTGACCAAAAATGCTTCCTGGACAACTTCAGCAAATTATTCAATGCACAGAAATAAACATTAATGATGCAAGTCCAGCACAATTTGCAAATTGAGAGAACTAGTGGCAGGAAATTGAACTGTATGAACAGAAAAAATAGGGCATGCTCTGCACTAGAAGATGCTACATTGCAATTAACATAAACACCAATTTAAGGATTAACTAGTCCATGATTGGAAGCAAAACCATTCAAGTAATCATGTGCAATCTTAGACCAGAAAGTCTCAGAAGAAGTAACATGCAATCAACTTAGCTGCATATGAGTACATTTTCAGGATATGAGGCAACTAAACGATACACRGAATTGGAGAAGTCCTCCTACCTGCATTAGCTTTGAGGCCTTGTCTCCTTCAAACTTATCCGGATGCACGCATGCATAAATCATCAGCAAGCGCAATTTATTCTCAGCAGGTGCATCCTGGATATAATGACAACAATATATCATCAKAATATGGTATTCAATATACAAGTAATAGATGTGCTCTTTAGTCTTTAGTTATGAATCAATCACAAGAGAAGATAAAGACCTGATGTGTCCTTAAGAAGGTGATGAGCTCCTTTGTAGCAGCATCTCCAAATACTATRTCCTGTTCGAGCTGTCCCARTTCTCGAAGCTTCAATTCTCTGATAATTTTGTTTATTTTTCCAGCAATCTGCACCAAAAGACAGCAACATCAAAGGCAGAAACTGCAGTATATCATTATGCAATTTTACTAGAATTCTCCAGCTTTATTTAAAAAGAATATGATTTCAACTAATTATGATCTACTGGACTACTGGAATGATATAACAAGACTTTAGATGGATTTTTATTCCCTTACTGCCAGCAGATATTATTATTTTGAATTAGAATCATAACAAAGGATGATTATTACTTTGAATCAGAAGATAAAATCTAGGCTAACACGGTAACACCCAACAAAAGCCCATCCTTTTTAGATGATCAGAAGATCCCTAAGGAGAGCCTCAAACAACAAGACACAGAAACATCCATTGTTCTTGTAAGCTGTAATCTTATCAATGGTCACATTTAATAAAGTAGCTTTTCCAA
>SNQN01000010.1:260996-273802 GCA_008642245.1 Bassia scoparia | reverse complement strand
TTTCTATGCCCTTCACTGGGCTACTTAGAATATTACACATTTATACTCCCAACAAACTACATAAAGCTGTTAAAGACGAGAAAGTTTAAAATGTGAAATATTTATCACAGAATGACAGGCTCTAATTAAAAAAATGAAGAATACCTCAAGAAATAAACAAAAATGAAGCACTATCAAAGAGCTGAATCAAAGCCTCCAATGTAGCTATTCAAATTGGAAAGAGTATTAAACATGAGTGCACAACTTAGAAGAGGGAAGTAAAATTTATGATGCAATTCCATGGTGGAGACATGTGTCTTAATCAGTAAAGAATTCACTATAAGACTACAGCTATGTACCTTTAATGAAGCAAAGACGGTTGCAATGCGAACTGCTAATGAATTCATACAARCATCAAATTTTCGAGCATTTTGCGAAGTCTCCCCATAAAGCTCTTCCAAAGCCATGTCTTGATCAGTAACAAACACCTATTTTAATAGCATAAGGATAAATTAAACAAACAAAAGTATTGTGCTAACAAACATTACGAAGCACAGGAAAAGCCTACAATGTTCTAAGGTGAGAACGAAAGGAAGACACAACAAGAGTTAGATGAGTTAGTGTTTTATGGACAGATTGAGAATTTGAGATGGTGGGTAAATCTAATGTCAAATATGTTATCCTGGCCCTCTTTCAACCCCCATCCAAATCATTGGGTTAACATTTAGTAAGGAACTAAGGGGACATCTACTTAGCATCTAATACTTCCCAAAGAGGTATTATTATACATAAAGTGACTGATAATCAACTGCTCATTAGAAGTAACTGACATGGACATAGCTTTTCTATAATTTCCTTCTTATATTTCCAGGACAACACCCAATTATCCTGCTGTAAGATCGGAAGATCTGGGTTTGTGTTGAATAGGTATTCAAGATAATACCAGTGTTAAGTAGAAGAGCATGAAACATGTGAGTTTGTACCTGGCTCTCCACAGGAAAGAATTCCAAATTCATCTGCAATGTGTATGGAGGACGATTAGTTATTAATATATTCAAAGTTTGAATCGRTGAGAAGAGAAATKCCCCCTACCTCTCTTAAAGCACCTATACGAGGTACCACACTCATATCGCTCTTAATATGATTAACCAATTCCTTAGGAACAGGTTGGCAGAAAAATACAAATGCTCTGCAAAAAACAGAAGCAAGCAATGTAAGGGAAACAGACAGTTAATGACATTGCAACTTAAAAATATAGGCAAATTGGAAACTGTCACATACTTTTTGTACAAGGGTTCTCTTCCTGACATGTCAGACAAGAACATGACTATGCTGCAACAAAACAAGACAGACAATTTTCAGTCATCAAACAAGCTCATATCAGCTGAGAAATTTTAGAAGCAAGGATACTTGGGAAGTCCATATTTGACTTCTGATTCTCTATGACTTTTTATGGATAGGGAACTCCTCATCATTACTGATATGATTTTTATTGTTATCATGAAGAATATGGTAACCATGATGTAACATACTGTAATAATGATAAAATTGATAGCATAAGAAATACCCTTAACCTTTCTAACAAATCGTGTTCTATAAAACACAGCACCCATATACAAAAAATTCTTAAACAGATAGTTGGAAGGTAAGAGCCTAAGAGGAGCTTTTAATGGGACATGAAACCATACAGTTAGTGTCTCCATAAAAATCAACTGTGAGGATCAGCTTACAAAATATCACCCCCTGAGCCTTGAGTCCTTGACCCACCAGTCTCTGTTTCTTAGAAGCCTAAATTTCTGATGACAAGCCTCATCACTACCTTCAAAAAGCATCTCACATATGCAGACTGCTCCTTATCGATGCCTACAGAGCCAGTTGCTGCATAAAGGCAACCAGATCGTATATCCTTCTTTTCCAAAGATACAAACATCCCTTTACTGATGAGACTAAAAGAAGACTGCATAACTGGCAAGTGATGCCTCTAAAAGTGGGCTTGACTGCTTGAGAATATGAAGCAGTCTGACAAAGGGAAGCTAATCACACTATAATACATCCCTTCAAGTTTAATCCATTCATGGACTAAAATTTCCCTGGACACATGTAATAAAAGAGAAAATACAAGGTTTTATAGTTTTGCACGACCCCTTATCAATGATATAGCACCGGATAGATGACCTTCCTTCATAGTTCACAAGATTGGACTTTCAGCAAATTGTTTTCACAAGCTGTGCAAGAGTGAGATCTGAAAACCCCTGACTAGCACAAATGCACAATAATTGACATGTTTCCTATAGCAAAGCTTTCTGGAAGTGAATTGGCAAGCAGGAAGGCAGTAGAGCATGAAAATGCAATGCAAGAATCACAATGCATTGCAAAAGGAAAATATTCCAGCACAAGTTTTCCTTCATCGGCAAAACCCCTGTAGGCAATTCTCAAGCTTTCTCCCTAGATATCAATTTATGCAACCTAATATGACTTAACCCTGAACTGACCAAATTGTTAAGTAAAAGCCTTGCGATTGCAGGTAAAATAATATAAGCCAGAAAGTAGAGTTATTGAGTGCCAGCCAAAAAAGAATGGAGAAGAACTTACTTCTCCTTTGTTGGCTGAATGAAATAGATAGCATCCAGAGAGGGCAATGGTTGCCTCCTTCTGAAAAGATCTTCTACCACTGCAGACAGATACGTCATTTAAACAAAATAAAGCACAGTAAGCTAAAATCACAAATGTAGCTTAAGGTTATAATAGTGGCAAGGTCACAAGTGAATGTATATCAGCTGATCACCCCAGATGACAAGAAAGGCATGCTACTACAAACACAGCTATCCTACATGGAAGAAATTATTGGATCATAGCTCAGAATAACACAGAACGTCTCATACGAATGTCATCAGTATACATTGACATATTGATCCATTGGTTTATAGACTAAACTAGTTATTAATCTGTTAATTTATGAGTCATGAGTTATGACCTGTGCTGCATGAGATATAAGTGTACAAGGGAAGGTGCATTCACTCTATGCTGTAATAACTAATGCAGCAGTTAAGAGTGATATAGCTCTTTCCTCAACATAAAAAAATCTGGGTTGTTTACTCGTTCCTGGTCGTATGGTGGCGAGTAGCAGCTCACGCGGTAAGCGGGAGAAGTATTTTGGCGCGTTGACAGTAACGATGGATATGTTCTTCTTTTTTCTTCTCTTCTATTGGGGGACTAAGCTGCAAGGTCTGTTGCGCTTCTGAGCGGATCCCAAGACGTTCTCCAGGGCCAGGACGAGTGGCGCTCGGCCAGCTGCTCACATTTAGTCGGATAAACAGAATCAAATTTTCGCTGTTATTAGGACGTAAAAGGAAGACTTGGGCAAAGCGCAATCGTCCTTCGATTCAGGAATGTTTCTGCTCAAGTGGACTCGGCAACCACACATCCGCAGAACTTTCTATGCTTAGATAAATATCTGTGTACACATTTACAATTTGATGTTAGTCACTTGTAACGCTATAACCACGTTTTGGTGTTTATAATATAACTAGTTAAAATCTAAATTATGAAATATTGAGTTGACATAAATGAATATAATAGATATTGAATATATAAAAATAATTAAATTATAAAGATGCTTTAACTATCGAAGAATGACCAATGCTGTCAAAAGACACCTAAATGGTGATAACATCGACTTATGAACAACATCTATCCTTAAAGTCCCATATCAACAAGAGTAATCTACTACATTATTTAGAACTCTTATGATAAATTAGGAGTGAGACACTAGTTTGATTTATATAGTGAACGTGCAGTTTCGCCTGAGAATGGCCGTAGCTTGTATAACTATGTTAAAGTTGTAACCTTTTAATTTCGAAATTAAAATCATCATGACAGTATTTTGTCGAATATAATGATTTATAACACATGGTATGTATTATACATAATAAAACGGGATGATAGCTAGAGACAGCAAATCAAATGGTATCTTGAATATGTAATTTTAATAATTAGATAAAAGATGACATATTGGTCTTGAAGTTAAATATTGCAAAAAAAATAAATAAATCATTAAAATGGTTGTAACTTATTCATTTGTGTTGAAAGAGTTAATAGTTTCATTGTTTTTAATGTTTTCTCTAGATTTGACTATAACCCTTTTAACTCTACTACACGATAAATGGTGCTATTTTGTATTCAATAATTTCTAATAAGAGAATCCTAGTATAAGTGACTAATAATGGAATTAGAAGAGGACGAGATAATTGTTAGTTAGAGCATCAATCAATTCATGTAATTTTTTTATAATTTGATCATTAAGAGGTGTAAGGACTGTATTAAGAGGGGGGCATAGACCGTTTCCTTGCCAGCTCCCACATGTACCCTTATATAATCAGATGTTGGCATCATCTTGGAGAATAGAATAAAAGAAGTACTTGTTCGTTGATGAAGGCTGTGGTATCTCTATTATATGTCTACAGCCAAGGTTGGGGAGCCCACATGGAGATGTCCGCCTGTACGTTGAAAGTTTTCCCATTACCTTATAGTAATTAGAAATAACAAGATTTAAAAAATATAATAAAGTTTCCTTCTTTTATGTTTTCATATGTTGAGGCAATTAGGGCCATAAAATATTGGAACAGGTTTATACTAAGTCGTGCTCTTTCGGTTCCTTCTCTGTAGGATGTTCTCACTTGCTCTGATGGGGCCCGTTTCTCAAAATAGATGTTTCCAAAACTACAAATAGCTGTTTTACATTATTTGACCTATTGTTATTGTGTCTACTATTACATTTATAAATGGGTATTAACCTACAGTGTTTAAAAAGTCAACCTTTCAAGACAGTTAGGTTGCTTTACCCATCTATTCAATTATACGAAAAATTCTAATGTCACAGTAAGATAATATGCTGGATTCAACACCATTATAGCCCGTCTTTTATTCTACTTATTCAACGTCTTTTCTAGCAACCTAAGTCGGTCACTCAACATATTTGTTATAATTCCACTCAATCACATCTGCAAACCGGGCTTCATTCGGTGGGCTGTCAGTTACTGAGGATTAATTGATTAATTCGCGCAATATTTCGGGAAATTGTCAAACTAATATTGTACTTAAACAAAGTCAGTTTATAATAACGGTGTTTCATTTTCTTGATCCATAAACATTTAATCCGTGTAAGAGCATGATAAAGAACAATTAGCTATTAGACCTAAGTTACCCTATATAATTATAGGGACTACATTTGAACATAGGATTTGTAGCGGTTTGCGTATGTAACACATAATAAGCAGGAAAACATGTGAAAACTCTAGAACAATTTCATTATTAAAGTTGGATCATCGAACTATCATTTATATCATGGTAGTACATACTCTAGTAGGACCATCTTGTGAAAAATTGAGCTGGTATCGTAAGATTGTAACAGTCGTACAACGTCATTACTATATTGTGTCTACTAAGTTCATTCTATAGCCATTAATTTTTGTTAATCTTTCTATTATTTAAGCCATCTGATTTTTTTTCAATACAATATATTTCCTTTCTTTGGACTATCATATACATGAATGACAGATGAAATGAACTACTATAACTAAAGAATTTTGAATTATACAGCAAACAAATATAGAAAACATTTCTTTCCTTTTCGCCATTACCATCACGCAGGCATCGGATGTGACAAATGCCACGGATCTTTCAAATAGAATAATTTTAATAGAGATAGAGAGAAATTAGAAATGACAAGTGAGATTGGGACAGGTCTTAAGGTATGTAACTTTGTCAATCAATTGCATCTTATAACATGTTTGTCATTACCCTTTCATCTTCATATAATTGTAGTACATACAGTTTGATCCTACAATAAAAGTGAAAGAACAATTTTGTGCAATAGATACACCCTACTAAACTTAATATACCAGAGGATTGTTTTTCTTGCGACCACAATAGTCCTACACAGAAATCCAATCAAATATTGAAAAGTAATTTCCTCCTCATTATTGCACTTGTACTAGACGCAAAGGTGCGGTCCACTTTCCAATAGAATATTCATAGTTGAACGCGGTACAACATTTGTTATGTATTATTGGTGAGGCCATACGAAAATCCTAACTACGATACAATCTTTCCTACAAACTACTTAGGTGTACTTACTCTCTGTATAATTTTTTTACTGAATTTATTAAACAATGGGAGGAGGCTGAAGCGACCTTCTAGATGTTCTAGAGGGTTCCACTGCCCCCCTTAGTGTTGCCCCACTGGCTAGATCAGATTAATTAGACGATATCCAATTAAATGGGTTAGGGGTCAAATATCTGTAAGACTTTTATTGAACAAGTAACTTAATATTATATACTAACATGGTCATTATATGGTTCACCAAAAGAATGAGTTAAATAATAATTGAAAAATAAAATTGTATTATCTTGAATTAAAGTAATCTTATACGTTACGAGTCATATTAATTATACGTCGCTATTTTAATGTCATTAGCTCGCTCGGATTTTATCCTGACTTTCGCCTTTTGTCGATTTTAGGTTAACACCACTTCCATTTTGACCTCTCATCCCACGTTAACTATGACAGAAAAACTCTACTATCTAGATATTTTTTTTTGTTAGTATAACATCATTAGCCATCAACCATCATTCTTGGAGGAGACTAATAACCGAAATTATAGATCTTATGAGAAGATATTCTACTCAGCCATAGACTAGTGTGCCCGGTATATCCATTGCAAATGAAACACCGTGGCACGAACACGATGGTTGAACCAGCAAAACAAACATAGAGCATAATCCTACTACGAGAATCGCCAACACAATGCACGGGAGCGTAATACTTGATTGTAGGGAAAAACTTATCGCAGTATTATCAACAGACGAATAACCCGAAAGAATAGGTGGTATTTTTGCTTGTTACTCTCATGATCATCCTTGCTCAAGAGATAATCCGGTTACGACCCTTCTAACTCTTACGGTGGAGTTTCGCAACTCTTTTGTGGGAGATGTTTCAAAGCATCTTTTTCTGAGTCATAATGACAAGCGTGCCCGCAGAACGCGGTTATTGAACCCAGGTTCAGTATCTGCAGGTATTACCATCACGGGAATATTCTCTAATCTGGTTGGGATGGAGCGACACATATTGCTATACAGGTGTCTACGATGAAGCCTCACCCCACTTGAACTACAAATGAGTCTAAGGCAGAAAGGCGCTATAGGTCCTCATCGTTGAAGACTGTAGATAAGAGTAACCTGTATTTCTATCGTTTAGTGTATTAACGGTGCACGCGCATGAATGCATGCATCGAAGGTCGCACCTTCGTATCTAGCGGATGAGACTCTAAAAAAGGTAAATCGACTTGAAAAACGTTGATTATAGGCATGAATCCGGTGGCGCTTTGTTTCTCGGATTGTGTTACATTCAATTTGCTATTATCTAAGGATATTAATAAATTTTTCTTCCATATTTTTAGTTCATGCATAAACTGGTTGGTCTGGGATAAAAGTAGTTATATCACCTTGTTAACCGCTCGTGTCTCCTATTGTCGTGTTTCATAGATTGCCTTAGTTTTTAAGGGTCGGAGCAGAGTGTCGCACAATAGAAAGACGAGAAGTATATTCGGCCTTGAGGTCTCATGAGTATTAACTACTACATTAAGAGGTTCCCTACCGATCAATTGGCTAACTGGGAGATAAATTTGGGTTAATGCAGGTAAGGCACCCGAGCGCTCTACAAACCATTTATTACATTCTTGTCTCATTGCTCTCATCCCGAAATCATAAACTTGAGAGTGCTAATTTAAGAATATACAGAAAATATGTAAATTCAAAAGCACCATAATATTCAAGTGAGGGGATTAGCAGAGCTGGACGTACACTCTTGGTGACTTGGGTTTGGACATACGTGTCCTGAGATTTACTTATGTTCGGGGGTAACGCGAACCATTTGCGGATGCAATGGTCTTCTGTGACTTGGTGATCTTTGAATGACCCTGATTTGAAAAGAGGAGCAACGAAGCATCCATGACTCTAAAAAATTGAAGATGACAAGGGAAATCTGTGTCAACGGGGTCTGCCTCCGGGTCGCGTTTACCTGGCCACCATCGATCTTTACGACGAGGACCCATATTTGACACATGATTTGAAGGGGGCTATGTTTCCTAGGTACTCAAACTCCGGATCTCTATCGCACACATTGGTATTATGAGGAGGAGTCTTCTATGATAGAAAGAGCCGCCAATTTTGGTATCTAATGTGGTTTCTTCGAGTCTCCACAGACATCCGGGAATCTTGAGAGGGACCGATACTGGTCGGCTTTGGAAACTTCTGAGGGGGTCCCTTGCTCCAATAGGTTACCTGGTCGGGTGCTATCAGATACGGCCAATACTAGAACTTTTTGTGGAGAGGTTCTCTTTGATGTTAAGAAAGGGTCCTTGTCTCTGAGAGTCTTATCTATAGACATTGATTCTGAAGCAGCTGCCTTATATGAATTTGAGAACAAAGAGTCTTGTTTAGGGTCTGGTTCTAGACGGAGTGACTGGTTGAAGGCAAGATTCATGGGTGAAATCTATGAAAGGGTACCGGATCACTCGTCCTAAGATTCCGCTCTGGATGCCTTAGGGGTAGACAACGGGAATTCTCTCTACGGAGGGATTCTTCTGTAGCCAGGAGTCATTTAAGTACATTTGAAGGAGTCTTTTGTTCTGGTCTGGTTCTAGCAGGCAATGTTTGTTTTTTGAGGACGATGAATACCATTTTATAGTAATTTGGATTTAAGGAGATGAATCGTAGTTTCTATGGGTCCATGGTTCTAGAATCATAGGTTTGAAAGAGTATGATATCTTTGAATTTAGAAATAGGCGTCCTATGATCTTTAAGTAACATGTTTGTTTCTTCAATGAGGGCATGATTTGAAGAAAAGAAGGTAAAACATATTGTAAATTTTTTGATCGGAGGAGAGATTCCCAAGTAGTTGCCTCTAGGTCTTGATCTAGACACGGAAGTATACTTTGACGCGAGATATGGGAATAGTTTTGAAAACAATAACAGTGGGAGGGCCATATTAGATCAGGGAGTTATTCTTGGCAATTGTACTATACCCAGTAGGACTTTTGAGTAGACGAGAGGCATGACATTTATGCCAGAGTGGACGATGCAGCACTTAGTTTTGCTATATGACATCGGGGATCACGAGTGATAGTACTTGAGCCTTCATTTTTTGATCTCGTTGAATTTTATACTTGAACGGAAAATCTTAGTGCTCTTAGGCTCAGGCTTAATATATGTATTTACTCATAGTGAAGTAGGACTCCGGATTGGAAGAACTCTCGCACTTCGGGGCCGAGCAAGCACCACAGAACCATAATTCGGGTTCGACTCTTGCAGTTTGATTTTTAGGAAAAAGTAGACACACGAGTAGGGAGGGGATACACAAGTTGGCATAGTCGATCTTTCACAAGCGATTCCTTCACATAATGTAATCGACTCGCAAAACGGAACTAACCACCTTGGAGGACACAGAAGTAAACACTAAAGGAGGAAAAACGCTTTTATAGGAGACACAAGTAAAAGAAACCTACCCAAAATAAAAAGGCGGAGCTCGGAAAAAATATAATCATAGCCCATATAGCCTTCCATTGTAAAGGTACACATTATACACCCCCGTCTGTTACGCTCCCGTCCTTCTAGTCCGCACGCTAAATTCTTTTCATATTTGATCGTCAACTTTTACGTGTCGCTCTTATACCGGTGTTTCTTAGTATGTCAATCATTATCGGACCCGGTAGCATTGTGTTATCGCATTTTTAAGTCCGGCTCCGATACAAGATGCTACCATCGGAACTCAATCCCAAAAGTCGTCAAGGATGGTCTTCAATACTAATATGTGTTCGTTGGGATTTCTGCATGTAGCGTCATTGGCGGTTTCCCGTGGATGCCGACAGGTGGGAAACAAAGAATGAGTCCTATGGGGTCTCTCCCGGAGCCGTGGCGGAAAACATAGAAAAAAAGCAGGCTCGGGTCTCTAGAATATTTGGTGGCTAAGGGTCCAAAGTGAGTGTGCTTATGATGGCTTCGCATGATTAGCGCGGCGGATCCGTTGGGCGGCTTTCTTCTATGAATATCCTGATCTCATCTGTTGTATGTGATTTCATATTGCTTTATTCGTGAGGATACTTATTGTAGGTTGTATTTGTTTGGGGTTGTAAGTATTTAAGCGCAGATAAATTTACCATTTATCTTTAAAGGTCTTTCGTATTGTTAGGCAAAGTCAAATTATCTGTCTAACTTTCGGTATGTTGAATCAATAACAGGCTCTTTTTCGAAAATTATAATTACGTAGTCTTGAATTGTGCGTTTTCAGACGATGACGTTTAAATTTAATCGATTTAATGCGTTTATATTGCTGGTTCGGGCAATTGAGAGCAAATTTACCTGTGCGAGAAGTTAGGCGTAACTCTAAATGATAATTCCACTGGGTAAGCGTTATAATCTACGATGCCTGCTACTCGAAACTGGCGAATAAGATTTTATTAGATTCGAATGATTTGTGATGCGGATTAAGCTGGACCTTGAATGACCGCAAAAGTTCTTACAAAAAAGGGACTGCGTGAAAAAAAAAAGTGCAACCAGTTAGGAGTTTGTTGGTGGAAAGGAGAAGCAACGGGCAGCTGTGCATTTAGGAGGGGTGTGTGCTACGTTAAAAAGGTGAGGCTGCTGCACTGGTCAGATGTTATTGACGCTGGTTTGATACACGCAATAGCGCTGAGCGAGTTTGATTGAGATTCCACATCAGAGATAGGTGTTGAATGCTTTCGGTTGGCTCGATTCAGCCATGGAAGTCCTGGCATTGACTCATGTCACTTCCGGCCTTGTGGTGCGTTCCCGCGCCAACAAGTATGTAGTTATATATAATAACTGTTTACCTCGCTTTTGTCTTTGTTGTCCCGCATGTGATGCATTCGAGCGCGCTCAATTTTGCTTGGGTAGGAGCTTTTTAGGAATTTGGTATAAATTGTGCGAGTTGGTGTTTCAGGATGATCGCTCTTGTTATAACTCAAATGGTGCACCTAATAAGTTTGTAATGAAACTTTTGATTATTTTGTTAGCGAGAATTTTTTTTTTCGATAAATTACTGTTGATTACCATGCTGGCATTATTATAGATGGTTATTTTTTTGGGGATTTCTTACACGTTCGACTCTAAATCTTTTGGTAGGTGCAATTTTGATTGGATTGTATTTATTTTTTTTCTATCTAGGCACATATCCTTTACGTTCTTCGTTAACCTCTTTAGCTTCGTTTATTATTTTGCAGCCAAAGTTTTGGTAGTAATCGGGTTGTATCCTAAGTGCTTAACGCATGGTGAAAGAGCCTTGTTTTGGAAATAACATAGGAGCACCAAAGATGGGGTATAGGCAGTTTATATGATAGGCGATGATTGGTAGAGTGTTGATCTGCCATTGGAATGTGATTAGTAGAAGAAGGTTATGGCGCATTACATAAATGATTATGTTCAGTTTCTTCTAGGTGGCGTCCAAAGGAGTATGGGTTATGCCCTCCTATTGAGGAAGATTGGTTAGATTTTGGTATTTACAGTCCTAAAATAAGGGAGTGGAGAAAAATGTAAGAGAAAATGGGTCTAGGAAAAAAGGGACTATTTTACGCATGTGCCTATCCTCATATTTGTGTGAGGAGCCCTAAATTGAAGCCATATGATGATAGAAGATTAGGTGGCCGTTCTCCAATGTGGCGAATTATCGTCATTAAACCATTGTTTCAATTGGGGATTTTCATAATTTAAAATCATGATATTAGTTAGAGGACTTTGCAACACAGGTGGTTTCGCCATAATTGTGGCCGTTAATGATGTTAGAGAAACTTCGCTTTTATATTTTTTTATATGAGCTCTAAATTAGGTAAGAATTAGTAGGTCTTAGGTATCTCGTACATTCCTTTTGTGATTATAAGAACAATAGCTTGAGATAATCATCTAACTATCGGATTTATTAAGAATTGAATTTTATGCTTTGCGAAACTGAATAACAATACGAAATATGGCTGTAATCCACTATTTTTTAAAAGGAAACTTAAACATAGCCGATCAAAAGAAAAAGTCGCTTTGTTTAGGTGGTTGAAAAGGCATATTTATCATTAGGATTATGTGTTCTAGGGAAAGCTGTACCTTCAATATGTGCAATGAGGAGTTATCCACGTCGGTTTGTTATAATTGAGAATCGCTGTCACAATCATCAGCGAGCGAACAAAATCACATGGAATGTTTCTCCTGTATTACATGCTGGGAATATTGAACACTGAGTACAGTTCAGCATCCCATTGAGCAGGAACTCCAGTGAGGTAACTTATCTCAATAATGTCGCTATCCCTGGACTTAAACCATATTCATATTGACTAATTTCTATTTGTGTAAACATTCGCTTGTGCGTCCTATAAATTTTCTCCGATATACCGTTATGGTTGCATATTATAGTGACATACTATGGATATTTAGTTTCAGATCATTTTTTTCTTATATTAGGTACTTGATTATGACAAGTCCACTGAGAAAGTTCATGTCCTCATATGTAAGATGGCAGAGTATTAAATCAGGGAACTTTATGTTGAGATTCTTGTCTATTCATTACTTGTATCAGGGGTTACCGTGTCATGTTTGTTTTCAACAGTTTGTTATATATTCGAAGAAAAGATCTCTAATCCTGACTACTTCAATCCATGAAGACAATCGAGTTAACTTTTTTTCCTTTTTTTTTGTTTTTTTTTTGGTTTATTCTTTTATGTCAGGGAACGAGCTAGGTATCACTTACACTCTGCTTGTTATTACATCATT
>SNQN01000010.1:245155-258131 GCA_008642245.1 Bassia scoparia | reverse complement strand
ATCGGATGTCGAGTTGGGTATCGATCCATCTCAGGCCTCATTTAGTATCATTACTACGTTCAACAAGTGATGCTAGACCGCGGTTATATTGGGCGGTCAAGACTAGGTCGGAGTTGTTGAACACATATGAATTGGTTCATGCATATGAGGGTTAGGGTTTTGATGAATCAATTTGATTGTTGGTAGGTAGCGGAACCGGTTCTAGTCACTTTTGTGGATCGTACCGAAGACTCCTCCGGGTCCCAAAGTTTCAAAAAAGACAACGAGTGCCAGTTCTCCTCATTATATTTTTTGATTTTTTTTTATATAAGTGATTTTTGAAAGAAAATAAATTTGAGTGGCTTAAATTAAATAAATATATTAACACTTTATAGTTTAATACATATTACCTATACTTCCTTCAGTTTTTTTCTTCCGCTAAACATTCGAAAACAAAAAAGTAATTATTTTTTTCGAAGTAGCAACTAAAAATATGGAGAAGAATTTTATAATTCTAATAATAAAATGATATTATAATACCATATGCTATTAAGTTTATCTTTACTTTTAAAAATTATACCTAAATAGGAAATTACAAATAACTTAAAACAACGATAAGTATTTTTTCATTGGAACTTTGGATACCCGGTCCTAGGAAATAGTTACCTGGAACTGAAACTGGGTCTAGATTTTGGGACCCATATAATCGGTCCTAGTAGAATCGAGTCCGGTACTGGGTACCCCAGTTTTTTTTTCTCATACCTAATTGTTGTTGTAGTGGTGATTGAGACTATACTTGATAAGGAGAATCAGTGTTTGATCCCTGAATTCGGATTAGCTCAAAGGGTGAATTGGGTGAACACACAAAAAAAATAGGGTCAATGATGAGTTCGGTCAAATTAAAGTGGGTAGTGGGTCAATAAAAGATAGGGTGGTACACGACAAAGAAAATTTGTGAACGGAGATAATCATTAGCGAGTATAAATAAATATGACTTCGTACACGTAATTTTCTTTACAATATCAATTTTATTTTTCAATATTATTTAATTTTTTTTGTTGACCATATAATGACCATGTTTATTTAAGTTATGTTCAATAAAAGTCTTATAAATTTGACCCTAACCCATTTAATTGGGAGATCGTGTCTAATAATCGGATCTAGCCAGGGGCAACACTAAGGGGGGCAAGTGGGGGCCGCAACCTCCGCCATTTTTTAATTTAAAAATTAAAAAAAAATATACAAGTATAACTTAGTTTTTAGAAAATTAGGTTAATTTTCGTATTTGGCCTCACCAATAATACAAAACAAATGTTTTAACCCCTTCAATATATTTTTTTGAATCCGCCCTTGGGTCTAGTCAATGCAAATGAGGAGGAATTACTTTTTAATTTTGTTGGATTTAATTTAGACTTGTGTTCGCAAAAACATATGGTTTTTTTAGTTGGTACAATTTGACTAAAAAGTTCTCACTTATTTTGGTCAACTGTACCAAATATATGAAGATGAAGGGAATGCAAAATTTAAAATCCATGATGACAAATTGACAATACCTTAAGCTTCAATGTTCATTGTATTTCTAATCTCTTTTTTAAAATTATTTATTAAAATTGGCGTGTAATAGATTGTACTAGTATTTTTTGCACGCGATGCGTGCGTGTGTGTCAAAGAAAGAAATGTTTATATATTTTTTTTATATCAATAATTCTTTGGTTTTTAGTTGTTCATTCATTGTTATTCATATATGGAGTATGTCAAAAGAAAGAAAAATATTGTTGAAAAAAAACTTATGCTTAAATAATAAAGATTGACAAATAATAATGTTAGAAATATACTTAGTAGACAAATTTTATAGTAGATGACGGTTGTACGATACAACTACGACACTAAATTTTCCAAGTTGGTCCACTAAGTATGGTATCATGAATATAATATGATTAGTGTAACCCAACTTTTAATATGAAATTTTTCTTCTTATTGTGTCAACCCTATCAAATTATTTTGTCAATTGAATTCTTTTTATTAGTGTAACTTAGGTTATGCAATGTTTCATTGTTTACACGTTATTTGATGAAATGAAAATCTCTAAATATTGTTTAAGTAGTATGTTGAAATCCTAGGCTGTTTCCCTACTCTACCACTCTACAAAAAATCGTACTATGTTGACATTTCAAATGCAATATCATAATCCTATCGCGTTTTTTTAGTTATGTTCTATACCATTTTGGAACGGTTTTTAGAGTTGATTGAGATTGAATAAAATAGTTGATAAGTTGGGTAAAGTTGAATAGTTAGGTAGAGTAAATGTTGCATGAATTTTATGGGAATAGTAATTTTGGTGATAGATTTGGGTAATAATGAAGTTGATTTTAAAATGAGTATCATTATTGTTAGGTAATAAATAGGTAAAAGTAAAAAAAGTTATTATTTAGATGGTTTTGGAACATCATGAAACGCCCAAAGAGCAAAGTGGAAACATCTAAAAACGAAGAAGTATTAAACTTGTTCAATATTTAGCCAAATGGTTGAACAGAAAAATAAAAAAAAAATTTTTTAATAATTTTTTTTTTTTTTAAAATATGTGATTTAAATTCTTAGGGTAATTGGGACATTCATGGGGCATCATTGCTTCCCCTTGGCTTATATAATAGAGATACACGGAGTACTTTTTTGTTTCAATTTATGTGCAAATCTCTATATATAAGGGGGGGGAGGAGATGTATCCCCCTCTTAAAGTACTTTTATACCTTAATGAAAATTAAAATTATGAATTGATGTGCCTTAATTATCCTTTACTAATTTGTGATTAATATGAAATTGCATTTGTGTGAGTTAAATTGTCCCAAACATTAAACAATGACATTATTTCAAATTGGTATTACTTAATCGATTTATTTGGAATTTTTAAATTTAAAGCATAATTTTACAAAATAATTAAATTCGATATTGTATTGCTTAATTGCTGAAACCTTTATTTATGATCATACCATATAATATTTTTGATTTAAATAGAGGTACAATTTTCATATATACAAGCACGCATGGTGCACATAATGTTTCCACTCATAAAAAGTCTGTGATGGAGAATGGAAAGTGCATGCAATTGACTTATCAGAGGACTATAGTAAGTTTTATTATATTATTTATTTTATTATTATTGATTATTATCATTATTTAATATTATTATTATCATGTATTATTATAAACACAAAACGTGGTAGCGTTACAAACACAAAAGGACAGTGACTACCAACGAAGTTGGAGGGGAGCGAGATACAATCTGGTCCCATCTCTAGCAATAGAGAAGCTATCCCTGACTAAAGATGTGAGCAGCTGCACGGAGCCCCAATGTCTGGCCTGGAGAACGTCTGGATCCGCTTCAGTAAGCGCACGCACCCTTGATAATTCCAAGAAGAGAAGGAAAAAGGAAGGACCATATCAATTCGTCTTACACGCGCCAAATACTTCCCGCTTCCGCTGGCTGCTACGCCACCATACGACAGGAACGAAGTAGACAACCATGATTGCGTCAAGGAGAAGAACCGGCCGTCAGATCCACACATCCAAGCCGCGTCGTCAAGAATAGAGCAAACATCTGCGGTCGGAGAAGCGTCGATCCATCAGTCCAACATCATTTACCTCTTACGAGCAGTACCAGATCGAAAACAGATGTCAAGAGAGTACGCGGACACATTGTGACGTGCTTGTCATCATCCCCGAGAGAAACAGATGACCCAAAAATGTTCCATCAAAAACCCGAGCAAGCAGAACAAGAGCGAAATGGGAATAAAGGAACACCCAACCGATACAAGAACAGAAAGATAATTACGTTCATAGTCTGGCCCAACAATTCGGAACACCCGGAGCCAAGCAGAAGCATGATCCCCCCGTTTGTCGATTTCCACAAGGCACCTGACAGGTAGACAGGAGTAGGTGGAGTAGCAGATGCATAAACTTCGTGGAAATACAAATCCGCAGTTTCTTTCTAGGGTTGGCAAAACCGGGTACCCGGTATTTTGGTGAACTGGAACCGACCGGTTCCTGTAATTGGAACCGGTCGGAACGGTTGACCGGTTCCCAAATTTTTGACCGGAACCGCTGGAACGGTTCCGGAACGGTTACCCGGTTAGATTTTAAAAAATAAAATTAAGTAGAGGCGAAGATTACCTAGCTAATTTCATACTTGTATAGTGTATTTGGCCACAAAAACATTGCTTATACAATAGTATTTCAAGTTTATAGTTTATATAATTTGGGGTTTTTTTCCTTAAAAATAATTTTTAATAAACTAAAAAAGTCATAACAATTATCTTGTACTGGTTCAAACCGGTGGTGCGGATACCCGGAATCTGGAACGCGGTGATCACCGGGTAGCCATGGGTAGTTCCTAAATTTTTTGTACCGACCGGAACAGGTACACGGGTTCCTCGTTTTGAAACCGAACCGGTACGATCAACAGGTTCCGGTTTCGGAACGGTACGATCCAGATTCGATTCCAGGTACGGGCTCGGGTACCCACTTTTTTGCTCATCCTAGTTTCTTAAGAGCTTTGGATCTCTAGGGTTACGCATAGCTGGTCAGCCTCACGGTCCTATTAAAAAAGACCAACGCACCATCAAAAGTCCGATCCAAGCCAACAACGCGATGTGAGAAGTTTACCTGTAACCTAGAAGACAGCAACCACGATGCGAGAAAGCATAGTTCGAACATCACCCGCGAATAAACCCAACCACGGTAAAGCAAGGGTAAGGTGGCAAGGCCGACATTGCCATCCCAAAACCAGGAGGATGTTGTGACAATGCGGTCCAAGGCTCCACGCAATCAGGAGGCTAGCGCCTCGAAAAGATAGGGGCAAGTAGCGATAGCAAAGTAAAGTTTCGAAACTCGTTTTTATTATTATTCTTATTTTTATTATATATTATTATTATTATTATTATATTATATTATTATTATTATTATTATATTATTATTATTATTATTATATATTATTTGTTTGTAAAAAGAGGGGCAACCCAACGAAAAAAAAACTACTATAACACTATATTCTCCGGAAGAGTTTCTCGTACTTAATATTAATTAATGATAATTTACCATTTGCCAAAAAAAACTTAAACCTAAAATTACTATTCAAAATTTATTATGATTATATTTTCATTGTTTATACTATTTCGTTGTTTATATACTCATAGAATTATATAARGGCAAAATAAGAAAATAAAATAAAAGGACAACCTTTAATCCCATAGCCATAGACCGRAAAAAAGTGAGTTTCGTATTGAAACTTTGAAGTGGTAGAAGAAGTATAAAGTTGCAAAAGGTAATGACGGACCCAAGATTTTATATGTAACTAGTGGCACACGGCGCGCGCAAGCGCGTCGTGTTCCACACGAAAATACATTATGAAAAATATGTTAATTTGTATGTGTGATGAAATTTTTGAGTAACAATAATCTGCTTACACCTGATATCTTAATTATCTAACTTAATTTTATTATTGCCTAATACAKTTTAGTTCAAAAGAATAACACCAAATACTCAAAATAGTACTTAAGATACGTATTGTTTCCACATGACAAATTGCAATTGATCATTACTTCTCTTTTGCATTTGTATACGGCGCTGCTGCTGCCTGCACATGCTGCTACGGCACTGTCCTGCACTGTCCAAAGCTTGGTGCCTTGCTACAGTTGTTGCTACTGCATTGTGTTGCTGCAAAGTACCTGAGACCAGGCCCAAGAACCGCTGATGCTGTACATCTACCTTGGGTGCATCCCCTGTCCACCGTACCCTCACGGTCATTCTCTCCCTGAATCAATAACCAAATACGAAAGAAAAGAATAGTACACCATGACTACTTGGCAAGACAGAAGTTGCTATACATGGAAGATCAGGTCAAACAAAAGCATGAACCAAAATTTTTGACTTAAATTAAWCTGACAAAGTAATGCACCGAAAAAGTCACTTGATTAGGACATATGATTGCTAACTGATATTAGAAATTAGGAGTCATCTTACAAAAAATAGTTGACATAACTTAGCTATTTTTCATCATTAAAATTATTTTACATCTCGATTATGAAATAATTAATATAGTTTGATAGCTTTTTCAACAAGGTGGTGCAAGAACATAAAGCAAGGCTTCAAAAGACGTTTAGACAGTTTGATAGCTTTTTCAACAAGGTGGTGCAAGAACATCTAAATTCACAACGAAAATACAAGGGAGAAAAAGGACCTCCTAGATGTTTTACTAAACGTACAGAAGGACGATTCTAGTGAAATGCTTCTAACTATGGACAATGTCAAGGCTCTTCAATTGGTAAGACGTTACATTAATTATTCTCGGTCTTATCAAAACATTTCAGTTTATTACACGCAAAAGACTACCTGTATTGTGTGAAGGATATGTTTGCTGCAGGGATAGATACAAGTTTCATAACCCTAGATTGGAGAATGACAGAGATGATAATGAACCCCGAAGTGATGAAGAACGCACAAGCAGAAGTGAGAAGAATAGTAAGAGAGAGAAAAGTTATCTTAGAAAGTGATTTACCTCAACTTCACTACCTCAAAGTTGTTATCAAAGAAATATTCCGCCTGCATCCCCTTATACCGGTACTTACCAAGAGAGTCCATTAAAAAAAGTTACTATCAAAGGTTATGACATCCCTGCAAAAACAAGGATTTTTCATCAATGTCTGGGCCATAGGGAGGGACTCAAATTCCTGGAAAGATCCAGAAATATTCAATCTAGAAAGGTTCAATTCCTTGGCAATGCAATAGATTTCAAGGGACAGGATTTTGAGTTGTTACCTTTTGGTGCAGGAAGAAGAGGATGTCCGGGTATCACTTATGGAACAGTTATGATAGAGCTTGCTCTTGCTCAACTACTCCACAGTTTCAATTGGAAACTTCCCCCAGAAGTTGAAACCAAAGATCGTATATTTCATAGCCTTTTGGTATATCCATGCATAAGACATCTAACTTGAATGTCATTGCCAAACCACAACTTTCCTGAAGATACTATGAGAATTTGATAAAAAGAACCAAAAAAGACTTGTTACCAAAAGATTGTACTTGTATTATATTGGCTCAATCAGCTGCATAAGTGTAATAAACACAAGAAGCAAACAAGCCTGTGAAGAATGCAATATGTCATGCATAATTGAAAATTAATTCCCAATGAATATTGCAACCGGATGTACGATTTTTACAGAAAATTACATAACATTACAAGTAAGCTGATCATTCTTCGGTCATTTGTAGATTATGAAACAGATATCAGATGTCTATCAGCAAAGGGATCCTAACAAATCCCACCAAATAAAAAATGCAACTGCATATTGAAAGCTTATCCTATAACTTTTAACCTCTACCTTTCATCATGAATGCCGCTCTTCAATGAATATGTAGACCTTACTTGTCAGAAGCTTTCATGCTGTACAGTTTCTCCTCCAGAAAAGTTCAGAAAAATTTCATAGGTTGCCCAACTATGAATAATTATACAAAACAATATAATACTAAACAACATAAGATCCCACCATTGAGTATTCAAAGCATATAAAGATATACAAATGATCATGGTTCAACTTTCATATTCACAACAAAAAAAATCAGATTCAGTAAACAGTTTAGTTACGATGTCACTTGACTTTGAACGCCGCTTTGTATTTGCAGGTGAGGTTTTCATTTGTGGCACATGCAATACTGTTCCTCCTACCAAATTTTCTTTGTGCTTCCATATAGATTTTAAGATCTCTAATCTGTTAAGACAAAATATGTTAATGTACGAAATGCAGGATTCTATTATAAAAAAATATCATTGAAACAATTGATTTATAAAAAATTCTGCTAATAAAAATCAAATATCATTGAAACAATTGATTTATCACTTTTTCTCTAAGCATTTTCATGCAAAATCACCAATAATATTTTTTTCAGTTAGATAAATACTCATCATAATTTGATTGAAGTAACTGTGACATATTAACAACTCTTAATTAAGATTTATCAGATTAGCTGAGGACCAAAGACTTATTCAATACCAGGAAAGAATTAAAGAAGGAAAAAAGCGGCAAGTCGACTTAGTAATCAACAACTCTTATGAAAATAATATCCTGCTAATTCCTAATTACTGTAGTTTACTACAATGCAATTAGTTAAACGAAGTTGGTAAACTATGACCAAGTACGTGTTTGGCAACTTGTTCTTTCCACTACAAAAAGGATTGCTCGTTAAGCACCCTAATATCATCATCAACAAATACAAATTACTAAGCACATTAAAATGAATTCACGAAGCATCATCGCTTTCATTGGTGTTCTAGCTGTGATTTCGAGCATTGCATATGCTACTAATCCAACCCAACTCCAAGATTTTTGTGTCACTGCACAGTGAATGACCCCAAAGATGGATGTAATCCCCATTCTTTATTTCTCTTGCAGCAGTTATTTAGTTTGTTCCATTTTTATAAATGTTATGAGCTTATATCATATGCTAAGAGCTCGACCTTTAATGTTTTCGAATAAGCAAATATGATGTCATATGCATGATGTTTACTCCTTATTTATCTCATATCTTATACTCTTATCTATAACTCGATCGAAAAGTTAAAAATGGTTGTCGGTTTGTAATTGCCAAAAATAAGCTAATTGTATGACCATTATAACCCACTTTTAAGTTGTCTTATATTTAATGTGGTTACACTCATAATAAGCAATACTAATCTCTTTCAATTTGGTTTCAAAAAAATTAACCTGCTCCTCCAAATCAAAAATCTGCTCATCCCTTGACCTGAGAGACTTCATCTCCCTGGTAAAAAGAGCATTCTAACAATCACAAATCAAAAGGTAAAGACAATACTCCATCCATCCATAAAATAGGCCTATATTTTATTGGAGATTGTTTATATTGAAGTAGATAATGACATCATTGTTGTCCTTAATTAATTAATAAATTACATCTCAAGTTCTCCACCATACACGTATCAGCCTTCTTTAGAATTCACTATTAGGACATCATTACACGGGACAGACAATCAGACATGCCTAATGATAGAGTTGTTGAATTAACTGTAGAAAGCTTAAAGGTTGCCTAATTAGCGAGGTATTACATTTTTACTCATTAACATCAACCTCCAAGAGTTGTTGAATTAACTGTAGAAAGCTTAAAGTATACTCAGATAGTCAGACATGCCTTCCTATGTACGAGTACAAAGGAAAAATGTGTAAACATATAATTAATTCTCTCATTCCATATCAACCTTTTTTCACTCCCTTCATCCCAACACTTTCACTAATTAATTATCTTTTCTAAATCTTCTAATTTCCTAACATAACCCAACATCACCAATCTCAACTCAACCTTGATTAGTAAGAAATTAAAGGGAAAAAAGAACAACATATTAGAGAAAATCCACCTGTTTCTGGCAATGGTATCGCTTGCGAGAGCAATCAGCAGAGCAGGAGTTGCAATGATACTCAACTGCAGGTCACTCTTGTTTTACCAACTCTTCCGCAATAGACTCGGGAAATAACCCTGAAGACACAGCCGCTGCTGACCAGTTTGCTCTTTGAACGAAACAATTTTTCAATTAAAGAATCTGTTTTCTCCGCAATATCAGCATTCGTATTTGGACCGGCATCAATATTATCAAGGTCATTTGGTAGTTAAGGATGATAGTTAATTCAATCCGTGAAAATGCCCAAAAAATCACAGCAAAATCAATTAGAAGAACCCTGAAAATTCTGAAACCCAAATTGAATTCGAACAACCAAGAAAACCCTAATTCAAATCCCAAAAAAAACCCAAAGAAAAAAAAAAAAACCCACCAAAATCAACACAAATCAGAAATCAACCAAGCAAACAATGGACTAACCTCATGCCACAAACAGCCCTGCCGATGAAGCATCCCAGCTTGAACAACCAAAGAGGGGTGCATGGTTCGCAGCACAAAACACTCAAGCTAAACCGCGAAAAAGAGATGAAAATAGATAACTGAGTAACGATAACTGAGAGATAGAAAAGGAGATGAAAATGGATGGGATGAGAAATGACGAGATGAAAAGGAGATGATATGGATGGGACGAGAGAGCAAGATGATAATGGAGATGTTAGGTGGAGGGAAATGAATGCAGTGCGTAGAACGTAAATGGGTGAATGACAACCGTGTATAGAATGAATGAATGAACGGCATGCTGTAAATATCAAAGTATATGGAGGGCAGTATCGTAATTAACATTTGGAACAAAGTTAAAACTCATACATTTATGGTGTTGTATGGGATAATGTAACACATACTAAAATAAAATTTGTAGTACAATTTAATTAAAAAAATACAAATTAATAATATTAAATTTCAATATGCGCAAATGATTTAAGATTTAATGTATTGGTAATCCCCGTAATTTTCGAATATTTATAATTATATTTTCTTATAAATATAAAACAATTATTTTATAAAACAATGCAATTTATTTAGAAATATATTTAAAAGATTAATCTAGCCAAAAAAACCTAGATAATTAAAGAGTTTATTTCTCCTTACTTCACCCTTTCACGCCACGTATAACAGATTTAAAAAAAAGAGAGAAAGAAACCGTAAGAGAGACAGAGCAGAACCGAAGCAATACTGCTGTGCTGCCACAACCTGCTACCGCCCTGCCTTGCGCCACCACCGCTGCCACCTAGCCACCCTCCTCTCGCCGGTCCTCATCTCTTCCTTTTCCATTTTTAATTTGCTTTCCTTTTTTCCTCTTTTCCATGTTTTAAATTCATGTTTAATTGGTTTTTGATGTTAAAGCTTATAATCAAATTACTTACACAATTATATTGAATAGGTTGTTAGTATTATTAACTTGTTTTGATGAATTCAATTAAAGCAAATAATTTCCAGATTTACTAAATTGCAAAAATTAGGGTTTTTCACGTTTTGATTAATTTGTCCAGTTTTAGTATTCGATTTTTAATAAATTACAAAACTTTGGTCGAGTAATTTTCATACTAATATTAGGGGCGTTCAAAAATATCCGACTCGATTAATCCGCCCCGTGATCCGCTTGATCCGATCCGAAAAATCGGATATTCGATCCGAGTTTTAAGGTTTCGGATATTTCGGATTGGGTATCCGGAAATTTTTGGATCGGATTCGGATCGGAATTTTTGCACTTTCGGGTATTTCGGATATCCGAAATATCTTTCTTTAAAAAAATAATTTAATATGGGAAAATAAAAGAAAAATAGGTAAAATTATATACATTCGATCCGTGATCCGATTGATCCGATCCGAAATTTCGGATATTCGATCGGATTCGGATCGAGAAATATTAGTTCGGATATTTCGGGTCGGGTATCCAAAAAATTTCGAACCGGATTCGGGCCAGTATTTCTACGATCCGAAAATTTCGGATCGGATACTCCGATTTGAACACCCCTAACTAATATACAATTTGTGTAAAATTTTCAGAATTTTCAAAGCATGTTTACTATTTAAAAAAAATNAACCAAGCAAACAATGGACTAACCTCATGCCACAAATAGCCCTATCGATGAAGCATCCCAGCTTGAACAACCAACGAGGGGTGTATGGTTCGCAGCACAAAACACTCAAGCTAAACCGCGAAAAGGAGATGAAAATAGATAACTGAGTAACGATAACTGAGAGAGAGAAAAGGAGATGAAAATGGATGGGATGAGAGATGACGAGATGAAAAGGAGATGATATGGATGGGACGAGAGAGCAAGATGATAATGGAGATGTTAGGTGGAGGGAAATGAATGCAGTGCGTAGAACGTAAATGGGTGAATGACAACCGTGTATAGAATGAATGAATGAATGACATGCTGTAAATATCAAAGTATATGGAGGGCAGTATCGTAATTAACATTTTGAACAAAGTTAAAACTCAACATCTATGGTGTATGGGATAATGTAACACATACTAAAATAAAATTTGTAGTACAATTTAATTAAAAAAATACAAATTATTGTGTTAAGTTGTATAAATACATAATATTAAATTTCAATTTGCGTAAATGATTTAAGATTTAATGTATTTGTAATCCCCGTAATTTTCGGATATTTATAATTATATTTTCTTATAAATATAAAACAATTATTTTATAAAACAATGCAATTTATTTAAAAATATATTTAAATGATAATCTAGCAAAAAAAACCTAGATAATTAAAGAGCTTATTTCTCCTTATTTCACCCTTTCATGCCACTTATAACAGATTTCAAAAAAAAATAAAGAGAGAAAGAAACCGTAAGAGACACAGAGCAGAACCGAAGCAATACTGTTGTGCTGCCACTGCCTTGCTGCCACCGCCACAACCTGCTGCCGCCCTGCCTTGCGCCACCGCCGCTGCCACCTAGTCGCCCTCCTCTCGCCGATCCTCCAATCTTCCTTTTCCATCTTTAATTTGCTTTCCTTTTTTCCTCTTTTCCATGTTTTAAATTCATGTTTAATTGGTTTTTGATGTTAAAGCTTATAATAAAATTACTTACACAATTATATTGAATAGGTTGTTAGTATTATTAACTTGTTTTGGTGAATTCAATGAAAGCAAATAATTTCCAGATTTATTGAATTGCAAAAATTAGGGTTTTTCACGTTTTGATTAATCTGTCCAATTTTAGTATTCGATTTTTAATTATTTTTCCGCTTTTCAATAAATTACAAAACTTTGGTAGAGTAATTTTCATACTAATATACAATTTGTGTAAAATTTTCAGAATTTTAAAAGCATGTTTACTATTTAAAAAAAATCATTTTTGAATCGACAATTTTCAGGTTTCAGGTTCGGTTTTTGATTTTTCATTATTTTTCTGTTTGTCAGTAATTTACGAAATTTTTGCCGAGTGATCTCTATGATATTATAAACCTTGTGTAAAAATTTCAGAATTTTCCAAGCCAATTTACAATTTTAATAAATTCGTTTCCGAATGGACTATTTTTCATAAATCTGATTCGGTTTTTGATTTTTACTTATTTTTCT
>SNQN01000010.1:219236-245130 GCA_008642245.1 Bassia scoparia | reverse complement strand
GAAACGGATGTCGAGTTGGTATCCGATCCATGCTCAGCCTGACATATTAGTATTATTACGACAGTTTCAACAATTGATCTTAGACCCGGTTATTCGGCGGGTCAAGGACTGGTACGGATCCGAAAAAGTGTGTTTGAAAAAACACTATCAATTGGTTGCATGCAATTGTAGTTGTTGATAATCAATTGATTGTTGGTAGGGTGAGCGGAAACCGGTTCTCGTCACTTTTGTATTGTACCAGACTCGGTCCAAGTTTCAGATCCCAAAAACCATTTGCCCCAGCTCCTCATTATATTTTTGATTTTTTTATCTATAAAGAATGATTTTGAAAGAAAAAAAAATTGAGGCTAATTAACAATAAATATTTACACAACTTTATAGTTTTAATACAATTACTCCAATATACTTCCTTCGTTTTTTCTGTGCTCGCTAAAATATTGAAAAAAAGTAATATTTTATCGAATAGCAACTAAAAATATGGAGAAAAATTTTTTATAATTCTAATATAAAAAAATTGATAGTATAATACCATATGCTTATTAAGTTATCCTTTACTTTAAAATTATACCTAAATAGGAAATGACAAAATAACTTAAACAACAGAATAAGCATTATTTCATATGAACTGTGAGGGGGTTACCGATCCCCCAGAAAATAGTTACCTGGAACATGGAACTGGGTCTAGATTTGGGACCCAATATCATGGTCCATAGAATCGAGCGGTATGGTACCCCAGTTTCTTTTCTCAACCTAATTGTTTAGTGTGATAGACTAACTTGATAGGAGAACTCAGTGTTTGATCCCTAGAATCGGAAAATTAGCTCAAAGGTGGTTGGGTGAACACACAAAAAAAATAGGGTCAATGATGAAGTTCGGTCAAACTTAAAGCTGGGTATGGGCAATAAAAGACTAGTGGTACACGACAAGAAAATTTGTGAACGGAGATAATCATACGAGTATAAATAAATATGACTTCTACACGTAATTTAGCTACAATATCAATTTTATTTCAATATTATTTAATTTTTTTTGTGACCATATAAGACCAAGTTATATTAATTATGTTCAAAAAAAGTCTTATAATTTGGACCCTAACCCATGTAATTGGAGAATCGTTCTAATAATCGTCACAGGGCACACTAAGGGGGCAGTGGGGTCGCAGCCTCGCCATTTAATTTAAAATAGAAAAAAATATACAAGTACTACCTAGTATTTAAAAATTAGGTTAATTCGTATTGCCTCCCCAATTAATACAACAAATGTTTAACCCCTTCAATAAATTTATTTTTGAATCCAGCCCTTGGTCTGTCAATGCAAATGGGAGAAATCTACTTTTCAATTTGTTGGAGTAATTTAGACTTTGTTCGCAAAACACATGGTTTTTTTGTGTAACAATTGACAAAAAGTTCTCACTTATTGCAACTGTATGTACCAAAATATATGAAGATGAAGGGAATGCAAATTAAATCCATGGATGACAAATGACCAATACTAAGTTCAATGTTCATTGTATTTTCATAATCTCTATTTTAAATTATTTATTAAAATCGTCTTTTGCACCTGCGTCGTGCTGGTCCAAGAAAGAAAATGTGATATTTTTTTTATATCAGATATTTTTTGGTTTAGTGTTCGATCATTTTAACATATTGAGTATTCAAAGAAAGACAATATATTGGTGAAAAAAAACTGTGCTTTAATAATAAAGATTAACAAAAATAATGTATAGAAAGATACTTCAGTAACAAAATTTTATAGTAGAGACGGTTGTCGATACAACTACGCACTAAATTATCAAAAGTGTCACTAAGTATGATCGATGATTAAATGATTACGTGACCCAACTTTTATTATAAATTTTAGTGTTTTACAATTTTTCTTCGTTATGTGTCAACTATCAAATATTTTCTCAATTGAATTCTTTTATATTAAGTGTAGAACTTAGTTATCAATGTTCAGTGTTACACGTTTATTATATAAGAAATTGAAAATCCTCGTAAATATTGTATTAAAGTAGTTATTGACATATCAATAATATATAATCCCTTCGTTTTTAGCATGTTCATATACCATTTGACGGTTATTAAGAGATTGATTGAGTTGAATAAAAAATAGATGAGTAAGGGGTAAAAGAGTTGAAATAAGTTAGTAACAAGAGTAAATGTAGTGAATGAAAATTTATGGAATAGTAAAATTTGAGGGAATAGATTGGTAAAATAATGAAAGTTACTTTAAATGAGTAATTCATTAATGTAGAGTAAATAAAATAGTTAAAAAGTAAAAAAAGTTTTAATTGGGTTGTGGAACTCTATTTTGAAAACGCCCAAATAGCAAAGTGTGGAACTCTAAAAAAACGGAAGATAGTAATTAAAACTGTTCAATATTATGGCAAATGGCAAATTGAAAGAATAAAAGAAATATATTATTTTTTAAAAAATAATTGTGATAATTTCATTAAGGGTAATTGGACATTTACATAGCGACATGCATTGGCTCCCCCTTGGGCTTATATAATAGAATACACAGTACTTCTTTTTCAATTATGTGCCAAATCTCTATTATATAAGAGAGGGGGGAAGATGGTATCCCCCTCTTTAAAAACTTATACCCTTAATAAAATAAAAATTATGAATTATGTTGCCTAAATACCCTTTACTTAATTATGTGACTTAAATATGAAATTGCCATTTAGTACAGTATGTTAATTAGTCGAAAAACATAACAAAATAACATTTATTTCAATTGATTAAAACATATAATGATTTTATTTGAATAACTTTAAAGACTAATTATTACAAAATAATTACAATTCAGATAAATTGTATTGCTAATTAGATAGAACCTTTTTTATATGATACATACCATATAATCATTTTGATAAAATACAGTACAATTTCATATATACTAAGCACGCATCGCGTGCCACATGAAAAACTATTTACCCAATAAAAGTCTTGATGGCGAAGATGGAAAGTGCATGCAATGTAACCTTATGAGAGACTAGTGGTAGTTATTATTATTATATATTATAATATGATATTATTATCATTATATTATTATTATTATATCATTATTATATAAAAACACCAAAAACTGGTAAGCGTTACAAGCCAACAAAAAAGGACAACTGATCGTACAAGAAGTTGAGGGGAGCCGAGATACAATCGGTTCCCCACTCCTCTAGCAATAGCGAGCCTACCGACTTAAAGATGTGAGCAGCGCCACGAGCCCAATGTCGGCCCTGGAGAACGTCTGGAACCGCTCAGAAGCAACAGCACCCTTGCCTAATTCCCCCAAAGAACGAGAAGGAAAAAGGAAGAAAGCCATATCCAATCGTGCTTACACGCGGCCAAAAACTTCTCCGCTCCGCTGAGCTGCTTACGCCACATACGACCAGGAACGAAAGTTAAAAACCCACGATGTGCGTCAGGAGAAAACCCGGCCGCAGATACAACTACCCACAACTCCAAGCCGCGTCGTCCAAAGAAGTGAGCAAAAATCGCCGGTCGATGAAGCCCTTCGATCCCATCAGTCAACCATCATTTACCTCCTTAGAGCAGTAATCCCAGTATAAAAACCAATGGCAAAAGAGATCGCGGACACATTTGTACGTCTTGATACCCATCATTCCCCGAGCAGGAAACAGATGATCCCCAAAATATGTCTCCTCAAAAACCCCGAGCAAGCCAGAACAAGGAGCCGAAATGGAGAAGAATAAAGAACACGCCAACCGATAACAAAGAAACAGACGATAAGTCTTACCGTTCATGAGTTGCCCAAACCAAATATCGGAACCCCCGGAGCCAAGCAGAATGCATATCCCCTGTTGTGATTTCCACAACAACTGACAAATAGGTAACATAGGATAGGTATGAGGTGAGTCAAGAGTGCAAGTAACCTGTCGTGAAAATACAAATCGGCCAGTTTTTCTAGTTAGCAAAACCGGTACCCGGTCATTTTTTGAACTGGAACCGACCGGTTCCTGATATTGAAACCTAGTTACCGGAACCGGTTGACGGTCCCAAATTTTGTGGAAACCGGAACCGCTGGAACCGGTTCCGGAAACGTTACCCGTTAGAATTTTAAAAACTAAATTAATGTAAAGGCGAAGATTAACCTAGCTAATTTCATACTTGTATAGTATTGGCCATCAAAAAACAGCTTATACATAGTATTTCAAGTTTCATGTTTATATAATTGGGGTTTTACCTTAACAATATATTTATAATAAACTAAAAAGTCATAACCAATTACTTGTACTGGTTTTATAAAAACTGGAGGGTGTGCCGCGATACCCGATTGGAACCAGTACCACCGGAAGGTACCACACTGTGGTACCGGTGTCCAAAATTTTTGACCCGAAACCGAACCGGTCACCACCAGGTTCCTCGTTTTGAACCGAAACAACTAGTACCATCCAACTGTTGTTGCCGGGGTTCGTAACCAAAGGTTACCGATCCAAACCGATTTCCGGATTCCATCCGGGTACCGGGCCGGTACCCACGTTTTTGCTCACCCTAGTTCTTCCAGAGCTGGATCTCACTAGGGTTACGGCATAACTGCAGCCTCCACGCGTCCTATTAAAAAGACCCAACGCACCATCAACAGCCGACCCAAAACCAAACAACGCCAGAATCTTGAAGAATTTTACCCTGTAAACTAGGAAGAACAGCAACCACGATGCGAGAAAAGCTAGTGTCGATACATCCCCGCTGAATAAACACCCATAACCACCGTAGCAAAGGTAAGTGGCAACCGACATTGCCACAATCACCAAAACCAGGACCGGATGTTGTACAATCGTTCCAAGGAAGCTCGCAAAGCCACATTCAAAGGAGAGCTGAGCGCCTCGAAAAATATAAGGGGGGCCAAGTACCATGCAAAAGATAGAGTCGAAACTCCTTATTATTATTATTATAAACTATTATAATATTATTATTTATTATATTATTTTATTATATTATTATTATTGTTATTAATTATTATTAGTTTATATTATTGTTGAAAGAGGGCACCCAACGAAAAAAAAACCTAACTACTACACACTAATCATATCATCCTGAAGAAGTGTATCTGTCACAATATTAATTAATGATATTTACTTTGCCAAAAAAAACATTCAAACCTAAATTACATTCAAAATTTTTATGATTATATTTCATTGTTATACTATTTCTTGTTCTAATACTCATATAGAATTATATAAGGCAAAATAAGAAAATAAAATAAAAGGACAACCTTTATATCATAGCCATAGACCGAAAAAAGTGAGTTTTCGTATTGAAACTTTGAAGTGGTAGAAGAAGTATAAGTTTTGCAAAAGTAAGACGACCCAAGATTATATGTAACTAGTGGCACACGGCGCGCGCAATGCGCGATCGTGTTCCACACGAAAATACATTATGAAAAAATATGTAATTTGTATGTGTGATGAAATTTGATAACAAGAATTGCTAACCTGATATCTAATTATCTAACTTAATTTTTAATTGCCTAATACATTTAATTCAAGAATAACACCCAAATAACTCAATAAATAGACAAGATACGTATTGTTCCACATACAAATTCAATTGAATCATTACTTCTCATTTATGCATTTGTATACGGCCTGCTGCTGCTGGCACATGGCTGCTACCGGACTGTCCTGCACTTGTCCAAGCTTAGGTGCCTTGCTACAGTTGTGTACTGCATTGGTTCTGCAAAGTACCTGAACAGGACCAAGAACCGCTGATCTGTACATCTACCTTGGTGATTCCCTGTCACCGTACCCTCACAGTAATTCCTCCCTGAATCAAAACCAAATACGAAAGAAAAAATAGTACACATGACTACTTGGCATGACAAGTTGCTATACATGGAAGATCAGCAAACAAAAGCATGAACCAAAAATTTTGACTTTAAAATTAACTGACAAAGAGTAATGCACCGAAAAAGTCACTTGATTGACATATGGAATTGCACGATATTAGAAATTAGAGTCATCTACAAAAAGATAGTTGACATAACTTAGCTATTTTTCATCATTAAATTATTTTACATCTCGATTATGAATATTAATATAAGTTTGATAGCTTTTTCAACAAGGTGTGCAAGAACATAAAGCAAGGCTTCAAAAAAGACGTTTTAGACAGTTATAGCTTTTCAACAATGGTTGCAAAACATCTTCTAAATTCACAACGAAATACAGGGGAGAAAAAGACCTTCCTAGATGTTATACTAAACGCAGAAGGACGATTCTAGTGAATGCCTCAACTATGACAATGTCAAGGCTCTTTTAATTGAGTAAGACGTAATTTAATTTATTCTCGGTCTTTATTTCCAAACATTTCAGTTTATTAACGCAAAAGACTACTGTATCGTTGTAAGGAATATTTTGCTGCAGGGATAGATCACCAATTTCCATTAACCCTAGATGGGAGAATGACAGAGATGATAATGAACCCGAAGTATGAAAATGCACAATCAGAACTGAGAAGAATAGTTAAGAGAGATAGAAAAGTTATCTTAGAAGGATTACTCACATTCACTACCTCAAAGTTTATCAAAGAAATATCCGCCTGCATCCCTTATACCGGACTTACAGAGAGTCCATTAAAAAAATTACTATCAAAGGTATGACATTCCATGCTAAACCAAGATTTATCAATGTCTGGGCCATTAGGGAGGACTCAAATTCCTGGAAAGATCCAGAAATACAATCTAGAAGGTTTCAATTCTTGCAAGCAATAGATTTCAAGGACAAGGATTTGATTGTTACCTTTTGGTGCAGGGAAAGAACAGGATGTCGAGGTATCACTATGGAACAGTTATATAGAGCTTGTCCTGCTCAACTACTCCACAGTTTTTCAATTGGAAACTTCCCCAGAAGTGGAAAACAAAGATCGTATATTCATAGCCTTTTGGTCTATACCATGCATAAGACATTAACTTGATTCATGCCAAACCACAACTTTCCTAAAGATACTATAGAATTGATAAAAAGAACCCAAAAAAGACTTGTTACCAAAATGTACTTGATATATTGGCTCAATCAGTTGCATAAGTGTATAAACACAAGAAGAACAAGCCTGCGAAGAAGAATGCAATATTGTCATGCATATGAAAATAATTCCCAATGGAATATTGCAACACCGGTGTTACGATTTTTACAGAAAATTACACAAACATTACAAGTAAGTTTGAACATTTTCCGGTCATTTGTAGCATATGAAATATCAGATGTCTACCAGCCAAAGGGGATACTAACAAAATCATCGACCAAATAAAAAATCAACTGACATATATGAAAGCTATCCTAGAAGCTTTTTAACATCTACCTTTCATCATGAATGCCGCTCCAATGAATATGTAGACCTACTGTCAGAAGCTTTCATGTTGTAAATTTCTCCTCCAGAAAAAGTTCAAAAATTTCATATGTTGCCCAACTATGAATAATTATACAAAACAATAAATACTAAAACACATAAGATCCCACCATTGGAGTATTTCAAGCATATACAAGATAATACAAAATGATCGAATGTATGGTCAACTGTCATATTCACCGGTACAAAAAAAAATCAGATTCATAAACTGATTAGTTACGATGTCACCTGACTTTGAACGCGGCTTTGTATTTGCCCAAGTGAGGTTTACAAATGTGTCGCCAGGCATACTGTTCCTCCTGCCAAATTTTCCTTGTACCTTCCATATATAGATTTTAAGATCTCCTAATCTGTTAAGCCTCAAAATTATGTTAATGTACGAAATGCAGGATTACTATTATATAAAATATCCATTGAAAAATTGATTTATAAAAAAATTCTCGCTAAAAAAATACATAATATCATTTGAAACAATTGATTATCACTTTCTCTAAGCATTTTCAGCAAAATCACCAATAATATTCTTTTCAGTTAGATAAATACTCATCATAATTTATCTTGAAGTAACTGTGACCATTATTACAACTCTTAATTAAGATATAGATATAGCTGAACCAAAGACTATTCTAATACCAGGAAAGAATTAAAGAAGAAAAAAGCCGGCAAGTCGACTTACTAATCAAAACTCTTAATGAAATAATATCCTGCTTATCCTAATTACTGTTATTCTTACAAGCAATTAGCTTAACACGAAGCTGTAAAACTATGACCAAGTACGTTTGGCAAACTTTCTTTCCACACAAAAAAAGATTGCATCGTTAAGCACCCTAAATTGCATCATCAACAAATACAAATTACTAAGCACATTAAAATGAATTTCACGAAGCATCATCGCTTTCCATTGTGTTCTAGCTGTGATTCGAGCATTGCATATGCTACTTAATCAACCCAACTCCGAAAGATTTTGTGTGTGTGTCACTGCACAGTGAATAGACCCCCAAAGATGATGTAATCCCCATTCTTTATTTCTCTGCAGCAGTTATTTAGTTGTTCATTATAATGTTATGACTTATCATATGCTAAGAGCTCGACCTTTATGTTTTCGAAGAAGCAAAATGATGTCATATGCATGAGTTACTCCTTAATTTATCTCATATCTATACTTCTTATCTAAACCTGATCGAAAAAGTTAAAAAATGGTTGTCGGTTGTAATGCCAAAATAAGCTAATTGTATGCGACCATTAACCCACTTTTAATGTCGTATATTAATTGGTTTACACTCATAATAAGCATATACTAATCTCTTCAATTTGGTTTCAAAAAAAAATGTAAACTGCTCCTCCAAATCAAAATCTGCTCATCCCTTGACCTGAGAGACTTCATCTCCCTGGTAAAAAAGAGCATCTCTAACAATCACAAACAAAAGGTAAGACCAATGACTCATCCTGATCCATAACCTAGCCATATTTTATTGAATTGTTTATATTGAAGTAGATGATGAGACATCATTGTTGTCCTAATTATTAAATACAATTACATTCAAGATTCTCCACAATACACGTATAGCCGTTCTTAGATTCACTATTAGGAACATCTATTACACGGACCGACAATCGAACCAATGTAGTAGAGTTTGAATATCTATGAAAGCTTAACAGGTTGCCTAATTAGCGAGTATTAATTATTTTACTCATATAACATCAACCTCAAGAGTTGTTGAGATTAACTGTAGAAAAGCTTTAAAGTATACTCAGCACAGTCAGACCATAGCCTTCTATGTACGAGTACAAAAGGAAAATGCACATGAAACACTATAGATTATTCTCTCATTCCATATAACCTTTTTTTCACTCCCTTATCCAACACTTTTAACTATTAATTATTTTTCTAAATCTTCTAATTTCTAACATAACCCACATCGACCAAGTCTCAACTCACCTTGTTAAGTAAGAATTATTAGGGAAAAAAGAATAACATATTGAGAACAATCCACTGTTTCCTGCATGGTATGCGCTTGCGGAGCAATGCAGCAGAGCAGGATTGCACCTGATACTCAACTGCAGGTCACTCTCTGTTTACAACCTTTTGCCGCGAATTAGACTCGGGTAATAACTAAGACACAGCCGCTGCCTGACAGTGTTGCTCTTTGAATCGAAACATATTTTTCAATAAAGAATCTGTTTCTCCGCAATAATCAGCATTCGTATTTGGACCGGCATAATATTTCCAGTGATTGTTGTAAGTTGATATTATTCAATCCGTGAAAATGCCCAAAAAAATCACAGAAAATCAATTAAAAGAAACCCTGAAATATTGAACCCAAATTGAATCACAACAAGAAAACCCTATTATAATCCCAAAAAAACCCAAAGAAAAAAAAGAACCCACAAAGATCAACAAATCAAAACAGACCCAGCAACAATTGACTAAATCATGCCAACAATAAGCCCTGCCCATGAAGCATCCAGCTTGAAAACCATAGAGGGGTGCAATGGTCGCAAGCACAAAAACTCAGCATAAACCGAGAAAAAGAGGAAAATGTAAAATCTGAAGTACCGATACTGAGAGTAGAAAAGAGATAGAAAATGGATGGGATGAGAAATGACGAGATGAAGGAGACATTGATAGGTGCGGGAGAGAGCAAGATGATATGGAGATTTAGGGAGGAAATGGAATGCAGTGGTAGACGTAATGGGTGAATGACAAATCGTTAGATTTATAAGAAGGATGATGAAGATGGTCAATATAGTGAGGGAAGTATCGTAAATTAACATTTGGAACAAAGTTAAACTCATAACATTATGCGCTGTTGTATGGGATAATGTACACACTATAAAATAAAATTGGTAGTCAATTAATTAAAAAAATCAAATTAATATATTAAATTCTAATATGCGCAAAGATTTAAGTTAAGTGATTGGTATCCCCGTAATTTCGATATTATATTTATTTTCTTATAATTATAAAACAATTATTTTTATAAAATGCAATTTTAGAGAAATAATATTTAAAAGATTAATCTAGCAAAAAATAAGATATAAAGAGTTTATTTCTCCATTATTACCCTTTCACGCACGTAAAAGATTTAAAAAAACGAGAGAAGAACGTAGAGAAGACAGGCAGACCGAAGCAATATGCTGTGCTGCCCACAACTGTACGCCTGTCTGCTTGGCCACCACCGCTGCACACTGGCCACTCCTCTCGCCAGGTCCCATCCTTCCCATTTCTTTTCCATTTTAATTTGCTGTTCCTTTTTCCTTTTTCATGTTTTAAATTCTGTTTATTGGTTTTTGATGTTAAAAGCTTATTAATCAAATTACTTACACAATATATTACATAGGTGTTAGTATTATTTAACTGTTTTGATGATTAATTAAAGCAAAATAATTTCCAGATTTACGTAAATCTGCAAAAATTAGGGTTTTTCACGTTTGATTAATTTGTCCAGTTTTAGTTCTGAATTTTAATAAATTACAACAACGTTGGTCGAGTAATTTTCATACTTAATATTAGGGCGCGTTCAAAAATATCCGACTCGATTAAACTGCCCGGATCCGCTTGATCCGATCCGAAAAATCGGATATTCGATCCGATTTTAAGGTTTCGGATATTCGATTGGTATCCGGAATTTTTGGATCGGAATTCGATCGGAATTTTTGCACTTTCGGGTTATTTTCGGATATCCGAATATCTTTCTTTAAAAAAATAATTGAATATGGGAAATAAAAGAAAATAGAATTATTATCATTCGATCCGTGATCCGATTGATCGATCCAAATTCGATATTCGATCGGATTCGGATCGAGAAATATTATTCGGATATTTTCGGTCGGGTATCCAAAAAATTCGAACCGGATTCGGGCCAGTATTCTCTACGATCCGAAAATTTCGGATCGGATACTCCGATTTGAACACCCCTAACTAATATACAATTTGTGTAAAATTTTCAGAATTTCAAAGCAGTTTACTATTTAAAAAAAATGTGTTTTGAATCGACAGTTTTCAGGTTCAGGTTCGTTTTTGATTTTTCATTATTTTCTGTTTGTCCTAATTTACGAAATTTTTTTCGAGTGATCTCTATGATATTATAAACCTTGTGTAAAAATTCAGAATTCCAAGCTGATTTACAATTTTAATAAATTCGTTTTCGAATGGACTGTTTTTCATAAATCTATTTCGTTTTATTGATTTTACTTATTTTTCTGTTCATCTATAATTTACGAAAATTTTGTGAAAATTTGTATGCAACTATACACTTGTTATAAAGTTTCATAAATTTTCGTATAGTTTAGTATTTTAATTAATTATCATCAAATTGACAATTTCGATTACAAATATTTTTGTTATTAAAATTAATAAAATATTTGGCACGAAAATACGAGTTAATTTATGATATTTCAGAGTTATTAAACATATTCAAAGTTATTTAACCATTTGAATTATGGCTTTAAAAGTTTTAAAAAAATAAATGAATGTTTATTGTATAAGCGTTGAAGTTAATCTTTAAAACATGTTCGATGGTTGATTTTAAAAGTTTTATGGGTTTCAAGGGAATATGTATTGCTGCATTTTGTGTTAGGAATCAATAAATATTGATGTTATTTGGTTGTAGGAGGAAACTTCTCATTGATTATTGTTGATTAAAAAACATAGCTGGCATTGTATTCTTTATCAAGGTCTAACGCACTTGCGGAAATCTTGATCTAAAGTTTTGACGATGTTTATAACTTAGAAGCATGCGAGAAACGCTCCAAAGCATGCGTAGGAAACGTCCATGAAATTGTTTGGTAGTCACGAGTGAATTATTTATTTGTGTCTTGGTYTATATTTGTGGAGATTGAGGAATATTGTGGAATTGATTATTCATGAGTTTGGATATGGAGGTTGTTAATTGGTCGCTTGCCTTTAATTAATTGATCTGATCTATTGAGGAATTAAGTGGAGTCAAGTATAACTTGTTCCATGAGGTAATCTATAATACAAGGATGAATTAAGTGGGGTCAAGTGTAACTTACTCCATGAGGTAATTGTATTACTCGTTCGTGACTTAATGTGTGAATTGAGTAAATGGAAGTATTCAAGTCTTAATGACGAGGTTAGTTGGTTAGTCCAACATGTTTATTAATTAAAGAAATGTTTTATGTCAAGGGAACTGTAAGATGACTTGTGGTCTTGTGTGAGTCATATGAGTTTGTCGAATAATTAATAGTTAAATAACAATATGAATGAGCAATAAAACTTTGGGTCTGTGCATGTCTAAAGTATTGACAATTCAGGGGTTGGGGTTGCGACTATATTCGCTTCCTTCCGAGAGCCGTTTGATCAACGCGTCTCTCTTCACTTATTTTATAACGGATTTTATCCAAATTGGGGTTAGTTTGAGATCTCATCTAACTATGGTGACGGAGTCGCGCCCGTTCGTCATTTGTTTACTGGTTTTTGATGCTTTTAGACGAAGAGGCATGGGTTCTGTGGCAACTTGTGTCTGATGACACTTGATGTCTRGTTGATGTTCCTAAATTGTGAACATAGGTTTTGGACATCGTTGTCTGTTGCTCATATCTTAACAATGTAATAAAATGTATTGAGTCTTACATTAGAATCGAGTAAGTTATTTTGCAAGTACAATCTAGTTAACAGGAGCAGTTGAGAATTTTGGGATTGTGTTGTATTGGAGCAGCTGTATCTAATATGTAATTGATGGTCTTGGTATGAATTTGAGATCAGCTGTATATGTATAATATTGTTAGGTGGTTATGAACACCACATTTGGGTTTTCTTTTGTTTCTAAACAGGTGTTGTAACTCGGTATGTCCAGTTTTTAGGGGAGATGTTGTCCGTTTGTTTTCTCGTCTTCGTATGTTGTATGTACTCATTCAGTTTATTTCTATGGATTGCTATTATAAATTTGTGTTGATAATTCCAATTAAAACAGAAAATTTCAACTTTGTTTAATGGTAAAATTAGGGCTTTAAATTGGGGATTTTCATATTTTATGGGTTAAGAAGTATTTAATAGTTGTTTTGTGATATATATAATTTTATGAAGTTGAAAAATGAGTTTTTAAGGTTTGAAACAAAATTTCATATTTAATTACAAGTGAATTTTGAGGTTTTAATGATTTTTAATCATGTTTTGGTATGGGTAAACTTGTTTATAAACTATTATTTATGTACACAAAGTTTAAGCCTTCTCTTTTGCAAGTTTCAATAAATTTCAGATTTTTCATAAATATTTTGAAGCTATTAGTGTTGAGAATATTGGGTTTTCACTTCAAAATCAATGGGTTAATATATTGTACTACTAGTATAAGCATGTTTTTGAATTGTTGAATGTTTTTGGATGAAAAAAGAAATTTTCAGATTTATTAAATGAATTAAAAGGGCTGAGTTCCTTGTTTAAAAGTTAGATTTTCATGATTTTCAAGCTAAGACTATAGTATAATATTCATACTATTAAATTGGGGGGTTTTGTGAGGAATAAGGACATGATTTTAGTGACTTTTTGACGCTTGTTAAACTATTCAGTATTGCTGTAAATTAAGTGTCATGTGTATTGTTTCGAGCTTTGTAATATGATTAGGAGACTTCGTAGAGGTCGATTTCTAAGTGTTAAAGTGGCTTGTCGCTCGATTTATTCAAGGTATATGTATTACTTGCAGAATCCTTGATTGTTGTGTATTCTCGAGGATGCTTGTTAACTTAGAGGCACGAGTAGGAAACGTCCAAAAAATTGTTTGGTAAGTAGTCACGAATAAATTATTTATTTGTGTCTTGGTCTAAGTTGTGGAAATTGATGAATAAATGTAGAAAATGTCTTACTCTTGAGGATTGATATGAAGTTTGTTAATGGTCATTTRTCTTAAATGAGCTGRTTTGGTCTATTGATGGATTAAGTGGKGTCAAGTAAAACTTGTCCCATGAGGTGATTTATAATACAAGAATGAATTAAGTGGAGTCAAGTATCACTTGCTTCATGAGGTAAATTTTAATATATRGTTGAATTTAAGTGRAGTCATAATTTAACTTACTCCACGASGTGATTTTATTACTCGTTCATKATATGATGTATGAATTGAGTAAAGGGCCTTAATATTTGTTTTCTTGTTTCGTAAGTTGTATGTACTCAGCTTTGCTGATTGCGTGTGTTTTGTGTATTGTGTGTCGTCCACATTTTCCTTCTTTCGGTGGACCTGTGATGATCCTTATTTCATTTGAAAATTATGGGGAGCAGACTTTTCAYAGGATTTGCAATAAARTGACTAGCCTTGGATGGATGGTTTGAGTGGAGAGTCGATCTACTTTAATAATTTATGTAAACATCGTAGACTTTACAGAACGATTTAATATTTCGAGTTTATTATGTTTAAAAAAGAATTTTACCTTTATTTGCGAATAAGGGCCTTAATGGTTCCAACTTGTCAAATGAATTTTACATTTCAGATTTTAACACTTTGGTTCGAACTATTTTCTATCTTTATTTTCTACTGCAAAATATTGTTTTGGCCTAAACGTTTGAACACGTGGCAGTGGCACGTCAATAGTTCTCCGTATTTTAAGCTTAATAGTTCACAGGTAAAGTGGAGAATTATTGTGGTGTTACATTTAACCTCTTCCACATCGTTAAAATAAGTATCAAGTAATATCTGAATATATTTCATTTTAATTTATTTCATATAAGACTACGCGAAAACTAGAGCAGTGACAATGTTTACGTTGTTTATATAAATAGAAAGAAAACGCGAATATTATATTTGTTACCTAAATGTCGATTTTTAGGAGGTTTATCTTGTATCTTTTAATTTAATAGTTAATTTAATTTAATTTAATTTAATTTAATGAACCTATCTGTAGAAAGTTTTTTCAATTTTATTTTGTAATGTATTTAAATTTTAAATTAAATAGTTTATTTAATTTTTGTATGTAGATGCGGGTGAAATGCAATTATCTTGTTTAGTTTGTTACTTGAAATTCGATTAGCGTATTTAGGGTTTCCTATCTGCTTAGTGTATATGAGGTTTATCTAGTGTAGATAATTTAATTAGCTTAATTTTGTATATGTAGATTTTAAAATTCTAAATTTAAAATTTTAAATAGTTTAATATTATCCAAGAGTTTAGTATTTGATAGACATTTAATAATTTTGTTACATGAAATGTATGATAGTATTTTGTAATTTAATAGTTTATTATTATCTTATCTAGTTTGTTACGTGAAATTCGATTAGGTTAATTTTGTAATACAGAGTATATTTAAATTTAAATTTAAATTTAAATTTAATAGTTAATTTAATTTAATTTAATTTTTTAATATAATCTTTTTGTATATTAAATTTAGGTTTTTTTAAAAAAATCAATGAACTGCTTACATCATCCGTGCGATATGAGATTGACACGTAAGATAGATGGTGTCATCAATGCATCAACATTATTCTATTTTAGTATATTGTTATAGATAGATAAATTATTTTAAAAAAATATTTACATGCTTCCATTTTCTAGAACCTTGGCTGCATAACAATTTTGTTTGATTAGACCACCTCCAATAGTGATTTTTTTTCATTCATCCCTCTCTTTACCACTTTTTCACTCATCATTCTTCATCTCAAGACATTTTTTTCATCTTCATCACACCAATGACAAAAAAAACTCTCCATCCTTCTCTCTCCTACTTTTTAATTATACCCTACAACACTTTCTCTCACATCTAACTAATCATTTTGCTTTTATTTATTGTTAACTAATTTGACTAAAACTAAATTACGATGCTAATTACGAGATTAGTGTTTAATCAAGGAAGGAATGAAAATGTGAAGAAAAATATAGCAATATGGATGTCTATTTATAGATATCAAAAAGTTACAAATTTTAGTATTTTTTATTTAAATTTTTAATTTTTTTTACAAGTGCAAAATAGTCTATTTAATGAATTGAATTAACCTTTTGACGCGGGGCCCAACAATACTTTCTTTTTCATCAAAGTGTTCACATGATTTTTGTCATCACAAATTTCTTTCTTGGCAGCTCACAATTTTTTTCATTCATCCCTCTCTCTCTACTACTTTCTCATTCATCATTCTCCATCCTAAGACAAATTCTTTCACCTTCATCACACATTCACACCAATGATACCAAAAAACTCTTCATCCGATCCCTTTCTCTCTTACTTTTTTAATTATACTTCACAATAGTTTCTTTCACGTCCAACGAATCATTTTGTTTTTATTTATTGTTAACTAATTCGACTAAAACTAAATTTTGGTACTAATTAATCGAGATTGGTGTTTAATCAAGAAATGAAAATGTGAAGAAAAATATAGCAATATGAGTGTCTATTTATAGATCTTGAAAAGTTGGAAATTTTGATATTTTTTATTTATTTTTAAAATGTTTTTACAAGTAAAAAGTAGCTCATTTAAATTATTTATTTATTTATTAAACGCGGGCTCACACTTGTGATTCCTTCACCATACTCTTAATGGGATAAAAAATTGGGTGAAGATTTCACCAAGTGACAATTTTTGTCACATAATTGTCATTGGTGGAGGCTTGTGATTTTTTATTTATTTTTTCTCTCCAAGTGACAATTTTTGTCATTGATGGAGGTGCTCTTGTGTTTTTTTTGTAGGGGTATTAAAGCCAATTAACTAATCAATTATGTATAACGTTCCTTTTTAAAAGTCACAATTATTTACTTATCCCCTCATCTAGACATACCTTTGTCATTTTTCATACTACTCCCTTTAGCTATTTCCTTTTGTTTGTATTGTTTGAAATCCGAGAGAGATTTTTAAAAAAATTGAATCTTTAATTGGTGTGTTAATTTAATAAGATTCTAACATAAAAAGAGGGTTATTGACTTTTTTATTTAGTAAAATGGGAAAAAGGTAATGAATGTGGGTTGAAAAGTGAATTTTGGGGAGCAATCTAAATAGTAATAAAATATGATAGAAGAAAAATACTCCCTCCGTTACGTATTACTTGAAACATTTGCTATAAATGGATGTTACATATTACTTGAAACATTTGCTATAAATGGATGTTACATATTACTTGAAACAATTCTCTTTTTCCATTTTTAGTAAGTTTTTTCATATTTTATTCACTTTTCTACTAGCTTAGTTTTCTCTTTCTTACCTTTTCTTAATCTCACACTAACTCAATACTTTATTTTTTTTTTCTCTTACTTTTTCCTAATCTTATACCCATTCATTACTTTATTTCTTTTATCTCTCTTACTTTATTTCAATCATATACCCTCTACAATTAAGAAATTTTGCCTAGAAAATCTCCATAGCTAGTTCAAATGTTTCAAGTAATACGTAAGGAGGGAGTAATATATATAGTTCAATTTACCATAAAAAAATGAGGATAAAGTTGAAGTTAAAAATAGAAACAAAATATAGGGCGTTTGACAATGAGAGTTTTGAAAGGAGTTTAGAGTTTTGGATAGAGTTTAGAGTTTTGACTAGTCAAAACTCTATTTTGGGTGTTTGGTGAGAAAGAGAATTTTAAAGAGAATTTTGTATCAAAAACTCTTATCAAAACTCTCTCATGAAAAAGCTAGGATGAGGTTTTTTCATTAGAGTTTTAGATTTGTCCATATACTTATGCTTAATAAATTGTTTTATTAAAAGAACAAATGTTCTTAAATGTCTTTTTATACATCATTAAAGTACAAAACTCTAATCAATCAGTTAAATGTTACCAAACACATTTGCACAACAACTTTTCAAATCAGCAGTCAAATCCTCTGAACAAAAAAGTAATCATCTAATAACAAACTCTAAACTTTATCAGGTAAATTCTAAACTCCGTTTGCCAAACAAGACAAACATTTAAGAATTTCATTTTGAAAAATATGACAAACGAAAGCAAACAGAGGGAGTAGTAATTTTTTGTACTATAGGAAATAAGTTGCATATAGATTAAGCCAATGCGGATAACAATGTATTTTCAAATTTAACTCAGTTTACAACTTAAATTCATTCAACGAAATTTTAAAGTCTCAATACTAAGGGTCTGTTTACTTAAACTGAACAAAACTGAATTGAACTGAACTGAATTTTTTAAAACTGAACTGAACTGAACTGAATAAATAGGAAGATTTAAGTTTTGGATTTAAATTTCAAAACTGAACTGAACTGAACTAAACAAAACTAAAATTAAGTTTAAGTAAACAGGCCCTAATACGATAAAAACTAATTAGAAATTCAATAATTTGATGACAAATGCCTCACCAACTTTATATACATTGACATAATTCAAAGCTAATTTATTTAACAAATACATTCAAAGATAGTCATTATTCAAAGTTCAAACTCTTAACTTTTCCATTAAAAATAAATATTTGGTACTATTTATTACCATACTCTTCTTTATTTCAACCCCAAAAAATCAAATAAAAATTGTCATAACCCATTTTTCAAGTTAACTCACACACAACATTTTCCCCTCTCTCTCTCTTCAACCACTTATCGGCGCTTATCATACACGCGCCACCTTCATCTTTCACATTTCCTCTTCTCATAAACCCTCAATTATCTATTTTCCGCCATTAAAATTGACCCAAAGCAAGCTCAGAAACAGGGGAAATAGTCGCAAAACCAGTCAAACGAACACAATAATAAACAAATAAGAAATAATCCCCTCCTTTTTATTTAAAAAATAACATTAAATTACTTCAATTTTTTTGTCATAAAAGATTGAAATTTTCCATCGTTTATCTCTCTTTCATTCTCGTGCTGTGAGTGATGTACAGATCTGGGACAATAATGGCGTGGAATGTGTTCAGATTTTGCACTGCCTTAAGGGGTTTAGGCTCGATCATGATCTTGCTTGTTCTGGGCGTTGTTGGTGTTACGTATTATGCTGTCGTTTTGACTAATTATGGCATTTCTTTGTTCGATGGTGGTCTTGATACTCTTACTTCTCTTGCAGTTTTGTTACCTTTTCATGGTTTGGTAAGTCAATTTCGAATTTTCAATGTTTTTCATTCAAAGCTTTTGGTTTTCTTGATTTGGGTTTTTTCTGGGTTTGTTTGAATTTGTTGATTTTTGCCTTTGCTTGTTGTTTAATTTCATGGGGTTTGGAGCTATCTATTGCAGTAATTGGGGAAAATTATTTAATGTAATATTACTGGATGAGAGACGAGACCTAATTTTAACTAGCTGCCAATTGCTATTTGCTAGATTCAGTTTGTTAGATTGAAAGTTAATTTTTTTTTTACTCTTTAGTAGGCTAATAGGCGGTAATAGCTACCTAAGTTGTTCAATTTTGCAGTTTTAGATTGTGAATTGTATCAATTTTGGTGCTGATTTGAACAAGTGTTGTTTGAATGTACTGTATGATAAACTATGTCTGAGATTCTTGAGTTGCTTTTTGGGTATGCTTCTTGTCTAAGGCAATTAAGAAGGAATCTTTATTAAATTTTGTGTAGGGTTTTTAGAAGACACAACTTTTTAGCTTAAATAAGTATCAAAGTTTGCTAAATTAAGGAAAATGGCATTTATTTATTTTGCAGTTGGCCATGCTATTGTGGAGTTATTTTTCTGTTGTATTCACTGATCCGGGTGGTGTGCCCCCAAATTGGAGGCCTGCTGTAGATGAGGAAAGAGGTGAAAATGTTCCATTGACCGCGTCTGATTATAGYGGAGTGCAAACTGACCCTTCCCATTCTAAAGTTCGAGTTTGTCGAAAGTGCAACCAGCTGAAACCTCCTCGCTGCCATCACTGCTCTGTTTGTGAGTAATGCCGTGTTAATTTTATTTCGTCAATAGTGACCTGCCATTTTGTTTGTTTCCTGACGTACTACCATTTTGTATACCAGGTGGGAGATGTGTTCTAAAAATGGATCACCATTGTGTATGGGTTGTCAATTGTGTTGGGGCATTGAACTATAAATACTTCCTTCTATTCTTGGTATGTTTCTCTCCCGTAGTTGGTCCAGTGCATTATTSCATGCATTTAGATAATTGTTGAGGTTTTTGTATGCTCCGCGAGAGAGTAAAATGTTTTGTTGGTATACTCTTATATATCTCTCACAAGGATATTAGTGCATGCTTTGAGCTAGGATAGCCCCTTTGAGCTAGGATAGCTTATTCTTTTTCTAGCAATGGCGATATACATGTTATAGTGTACTAAATGGGTTTAGAAAGGGCTACTTTTCTTATGGTTTTCTTGAGAAGACCAATATAAGTACCCCAACTTAGCTTCTATGAGGAGAAATTTAGGATGTACATGTACCTTGTGTTGTAATATAACTAAGTCAGTTTCTGTTCTGGATGAGAAGAGTAAGCCGGAACCCTTCTGGTTTTCTATTTCAATTTATCAGACCATTCCCTGTTTGTTTTATCAAAAGTTTCTCTTCAACATATGAAAATTTAATTTTGTAGTCAGAAATGCAGACATGCAGTCTTCACTTTTCCGCATTCCGGGTGCACAAGTTTGATTTTATTTTGTAAGCCTCAAAATCAATGGTGCTATGACTGAGTCCAATTAAAGATTTTCTGTATATCTTGTTACATGCTGCTGCAGAGTATTAAGTTCTTGAAGAGAATTACAAATTCTCTGCTAGGCCTCACCRAACAGATTGCTTTAGTTGGAATTTAATGGTATAATCTGCCAGCTATAATGCATCCATAACCCATAAGGCACCCAGCTTTGACCATTGTGTGTTTGAATTCACCTGTCATTAACTGTCTTCAAGTCGGACAAGTATATATTAACACAKAATTTTTACTAAATTTAGGTTTCACTTTCTAGTAGCTGTAACTGATACATTTTTCTAAATTGATGTGGTGAGAAGTTGAGAYTCTTGTAGGACTTTCAATATTCCTCTGCCCTTGTTCCCATGCAATGTTGTTTTATTTTGGTTTGTGATACACATTGTTGATCTATTGTGTAAGTTTGCCCTGTGCGTTTTGCGTTTTATGAAATTGTGCCCGTTTTCCATGAATCAAGATATATAATTTGAAGGTATTAATGATATTACTTGAACGCAAGGGAAAATTTAGGCTCAGGGGGTTGATGCTAGTATATGAATTACAAGTATTGTCTATTATTACAGTAGAATACTCTATTTCTTGATTTTAACCTACACTTTTATTCAATATTATCTTAAAAATATAAACTTAGCTAATCATGATTGGTTTTGTACGTAATTATTATAAAATTTGAATGTTTTTTTGATTGTTTGGTTTTGAGATGCAGTTCTACACATTTTTGGAGACCACTTTAGTAACTATTTCGCTGCTGCCACAATTTATAGCATTCTTTAGTGATGGAGAGATACCTGGTACACCAAGCAGTCTTGCAACGACATTTCTTGCGTTTGGTAATGGTTGATGAGCTTTTTAATTCTGATCCTAAGTTTGTATTCTCTTTCTGCTAGTACTTTTTTCCTCTGATAGAAAAGGGCCTCATAGTGTTTTTTTTTTTTGTTGTGGCTGTTGCAGTCTTGAATCTGGCATTTGCATTGAGTGTTATGGGATTCCTCATCATGCACATATCATTAGTTTCAGGAAATACAACTACCATCGAGGTAACTTATTCAAAATGCCTTTTTATGGTCATGCACAGTTATGCATAATTTTATGTTTGATTTCTGGTTCATCTACATGGTATACTACTTCCTGCCGTTTATGGTCCCCCGGAAAAGTGACAACACTAAGCTCAAATTCGCCTTCTTTATTTTTATATAAGCCACTGCCATCTGTTAAATTGTCTCAGTCAAGACTCAAGAGCAGCCTTTTCAGTTCATGTCTGTGCTGCTTGTTTTTCATTTAAGCTGTTAGATGATTTAGCTATCAGGATGGCCCACTTTTCTTTGTTTTCCAGATTATGTTTTAGGGATCTACCTATTGTCAACCGTTGGTTCCATCAAGGCTTTAGTGTTGTCATTAGTCAMTTGTAAGAAAGCTGAAGGGTGTTATGTCATTCTCCAAGCAATTTATCTTATTTTATTGTGGTTGGAAATGGTTTGTACATGGGTGGTTTGATGTAGTTGAATGAAGAGTGAGATCAATACTCATGTATAGTTGTATACAGGAGGACKTTAAATGTTTAATYGTCCAAAACGCACTCCCCCATATTTGAAATATATAGTCATTTTGTTACATTCTCCAATATTAGGTATATGASTCATATTTATCCATAGACCTCTCTCATAGCTGAACTGTCTTCATTTTTCATCTTAGTTCATGTGATTATTTATCTTCTGATGGAGGCAGTATATAATGTCTTCTATTATCCAAAGATTGATTACGCTCTACTACTATCTGCAGTGGTGCCCTGCAATTAGCTGTTTTTGTAAAGATAGTTTCAGAATAACTTTCATTTACTACCTTTTCTAATTGTTTTTTTAATTATTATTTTTAATTATTATTATTATTATCAGGCATACGAGAAGAAGACAACTCCTAAGTGGCGTTATGATCTTGGAAAGAAGAAAAACTTTCAGCAGGTTAGTATCTTATTTGAGGTTTTCTGGGCTAAAAGTTTATTGTGAGTTTTCCCAAAATCAGCTACGAAGATACAAGCATTGCAATGTATATTTAGAGTCTCTGATTCTGTTAAGCTTGGCAGCTTGAGTCTTATGAATTAATGTAGTCATTCTGAATGATTTTGTGATGCTTCCTAGGTATTTGGAACAGACAAGCGCTATTGGTTCATCCCAGCCTATTCAGACGAAGATTTACGAAAGATGCCAGAGCTTCAGGGTCTTGATTACCCATCAAAGCCCGACCTTGATGCACAAGAGTTTTGACACGCGTTGGTTCCATAATGCTGACATTCATAATGTACTTAGCAACCGGAGAGATTCAGAGCCCTCTTAAAAATGCTTCTCCTGAACTCTTTGATCAAGTTGGTGGCAAGTGGCAACCTATTGGGCTCTGGGTTTTCTGTCTGTTCTTACTTGCTTCTAAGATGTATAAGCTGTCAAGGGAGAAGAGATTACGCGTATAGTAGAAATGAAGAGAGGGAATGCTTGATTGATGTTTGCTTTGAGCAGGAAGATCGAAGATGTTAGTTGTAGAGCTTTGGGGGGCTGTTTTTCACTTGTTTTTAAGTTCTAACAGTCTGATTTATACTGGGAGTAGTGGGGGGCTTGTAATACAGGAATTGGTGATGTTTATATTGTGGCAATTTCAAAAATTGGAAAGAAGGGAAATTTTCAATTTACAGTACTTTGTTTCGCARCAACATTCATTTTGCGCCATGGCAAATCTTTTACCATGTCTCCGAGACTTTAGGTTTATTTTGACGTCTTGGCTATCCCTTTCTTTGTACTAGAATTTTAAGCACGCGATGCGTGCATCAGTATATTTCACCACACCTTATAAGCATTTTGAACACGTGATGTGTACATCAATATATATTACCATGTATTTGTGTTAACATTAAGAAATACATCGTTGATATCATAATATAGCATCGAAAACAGCTTTTGAAATTACTAATTAAATGATTGAACAATATTGTTTTATCACCTATGATTTTAACAAAATGAAAATTTTAGTATAAAAATGATTCAATGAGCAATAAAATTTGAAAATTCTAAATGAAATCATAGATTGAAGGGAGTTGTTATTCAACTACTACTACACTATAATGTATAGTTTTACATACATGTTCATCATACATTAAGGCTCCGATTGTTTTGAAGGAAAACAATTTTCATGGAAAATCATTTTCTACGGAAAAACTTTTCCTTTGTTTGTTTGATTAGAGGAAAACTTATGAAGGAAATGAAATATGTAATAGAAATGAAGGAAGGGTGGGGGAATGAATAAGGGAGATGTAAGAAGTGGGGAGGAAATTGTGGCATTCGTTCTCTACAAAAGGAAAATGATTTTCTTTTTCCAAAGTGACATTTTCTCCTTTAGGGAAAATGATTTTCCACCTCTTTCCAAAACAAACAAAGAAAAACTATAAGATGGAGGAAAATCATTTTTCAGGAAAATATTTTCCGTCAAAACAAACGGAGCCTAAGATTAATATCTACTATTACACATACATCTAGTAGAAAATTAAGATTGTGTACTTCAGTGTTTACGAACTGGGGGAGAAGTGTGGTTTAATAATGTAAACGAGCAAATAATTCAATGTAATTTTAACACAATGAAACTATAATCTAGTAATTTTTTGGGAGTATTTATCATGGACTATGCAAATTCACTAATATATTGGACTCTTATTTATTTTATAGAAAAAAGGAAGCAAAATTGATTATTTTCCACCATAAGTAAAGACTTTAATCAACCTTTTGTATGTGATACACATGCATCTTTAAAGTTGGGAATTTCTCAATTGTCAAATTATATGTTAGCTAAACACTAATATTTGGTTGATTGTGAATTGTAATGCATATTATACTCTCATCGACTCATCATGTTGTACATCCTCCATCTCTCTTCCTACGCAACAAACTAATGTGTACGAATTCATAAACAAAATCTAATTGTGAGTGTAAAATAGACCGAGTAAGAAAAACATGTGTTTCGGACTCGGGTTTGGGGGATCATTAATCCAATTAAGCCAAGCTAATAAGCTATTACAAACTCGTGGACTTGTTAAGAACAGGGGTAAGTTGGTCTATTCAGTCAATAAACCCTTCACTCACTAACCCAAAGCTTACTGAACCATAAACTGGAATTACATCATACTAGGGTTTTGCAAAGCTTTCTTCTTCAACTGAGTTGAGGTGAGAAAATTCAATCATTATCCCTTATTTGATTTCCAATTTCAATTCTATTTCGTTTTTCTACTGATTTTAATCAATCAATTAACCTGATAATCAATCGTTGTCTTTTATTTTTTTTGACAAATTTTGCAGATGCAATCCCTAATTAGGGCAGTTCGATCGAAATGCAAAATCAGCTCAGAGATCGTTTCTTCTAGCATTCGAAGCTTCAATTCTTCGTCATCCTTGGTTTCGGTACTTTTAATTCAATCTATTTACTTCATCTGTGAGAAATCTTGGTTTTGTCATCAATGGCTAAGAACTTTATAAATATTTGAATCTGTTGGTCTGATTTATCGAATTGACTTGGTTTATCAATGTTGGTCTTCCACTTATTCTGAAAATGGTGCTGATTTTTTGGTTTCCAAGTTAAATTTGTGCTTTTTGAAGTTTTCTTAATATTTTAGAATTGAAGCTTTGAAGTATTTTGTGTGTGTAATCATTGCTCGGTTATGGCAGTTTGTACATTGTCATTTGACGAAACTACTAAGCTAAACTTTCATACTCTGAAATCATGCTAAGATATTGTAAATTGTGAGTTGGAGGCAAATCACTCAGTGCCTACTGCGTAGTGATGCTTAAGTTGTCGGGGCAAAACCTGCTTTGAGTAAGTGTTGTGAAATTTTAGGATAGGTGATGGGGCTAATTTATCTTGGGCGTGTTATGAGAAGAGTAAGTTTGYGTAMGACTATCATTTATTGGCTATAACAATGGAAATTGACTGATTTAGACAGCGTAAAGATTTTGTGGTGTTCATGTTGCACTTGATTTTTTATTTTTATTTTTTT
>SNQN01000010.1:200191-216541 GCA_008642245.1 Bassia scoparia | reverse complement strand
CTTCTTCTTCCTCCCATATCTCTTCTCCCATTCTCTCTGCCTTCTTCATTTACTGCTCTCATTAATTCCTTTTTCATTTCTTTTTTCTTTTTCTTTTCTTTCTTCCACTCCCCCACCTCACTCCGCTGTCGTGGCCTCCCCTCCATCTGCTTACCCCCTTTGTTTCCTTTTGCCTTTTTTTGTACAATTCAATCTATTCAAATCTTACCAGATCTATTCAATTCAATTCCTTACTCGAATATTCACACCTTCTTTTAGTCAATTAAAACCCCAAAATTAAAATCATATCAATTGCAACAAAATCACCCACAACGCAGCAGGTGTCACGGCGAGCTAGCAGAGCGAGCGGAGCAGTCGCGTTGGCCGTGGTTGGCGGTTTCATCCGGAGACGGAGCAGTTCGCGCGGGGTATTGCCTGCAATGTGAGTGTGATTGTTAGTTGAAGGGTTGGGGGGAGTAGGCTGTATATTGCCTGCAATGTGAGTGTGTAACTCCCTGTTTGTTAGTTGAAGGAGTAGATGATGAGGTGAAGGCTAAGAGTTAGTTAAGGGTTTGGCAATTAGATATCAAGTTAACTTGATTAGGAGCTGAGACTGTGATTGTTGAAGCAGATGGCTAATAAGGGATAAGGGGATCTTTATGCTTGGTTCATTTGGTAATTGGTATTGTTGAAAGATAATGAAGTCATTTACAGGTGGACAATTCTTGGGTGCGGTTAGGGGTTAAAAAACTATTATTGAGTGTGAAACAATTATAAAAGAGAAATTATTATGCAGTATAGTTAGGAATGGTAGTTTCACTTTCAGATGGGAAAGTAGGTTCCCCTACTCTTTTGAACTGAATTTGTTTTTACTGAATTTTTTAAGGATTAAATAAGGAATGAAATTGATTTTTACTTTTTGAGTGAACTTATTTTTGCTTCACTTAACTGAAATTATTTTTATCGTGAATTGTTTTTATTTGTAGTGAATAAAACTTCTTATCATTGTACTAAACTTAATTTACCGAACATATTACTTGTAAATTAGTTGAGGAGAAGTATTATATCCTCCAGAGTCCGGATAAGGGTTTCTCCACTAGTCATGATAAGTAATATGTTAATAACCACTAAATTCATTTTCAATATGCCTGAATCCATTTTAATCCCTGAATTCATTTTAATCTCCTACGGAGTATAATTCTTTCCTTACCTTCCAAGTAGAACCTTGTTCTTATAATTCAAGTCAAATAAACAGCCGTCTTTCTGTTAATGTATCTGACACTGCTAATTTCAATATGCTTGACAGGGGAAGGTGGCATTTTAGGTTACTGTTATGTGATATTGCTTTTTGTTAATCTATGTTTAGAGTGCTGTTTGTACTTTTGTCTATTGAAGTGGCTACTAATTCTTCTGCTCTGAACAAGTTGCTATTAACGATGATTACATAATAGCTACTTCTCCACCCCCCTCCCGGGTTTGTTGGTAGTGCCGGAAATTCAATTCATTGCATATTAGTTCTGTTTCCATATTTTGTCATAGTGTGTCAAATAGAACCTTTTAAGTTTTGATAATTTCTCTTTTGGTAATAAAATTCCTTTTATTTGCCAAAAAAAAAAAAGTTTTGATAATTTCATTTAGCTTGTTGAAAACTGCAACTTCCCATAGTTGTTATCAAACTTATTAAGTGTTACTTATAGATTTGATTTGTTGCAGGAAAGGACTCTTGGTCATGAATTAGCTTCAAAACATGGACATGCTTTACCTTCATTAACATCCTTCAGGGGAACTGCAAAGTTTGGTGCCTCCTATGAGGCTGCTGTCTCTGGGAGTTCTCTTCATAGGTGCTTTTCAACAGCTGCTAATCCTGTAGCATCAGTCGATAATGATTCTACAACTCCTGAACCGGATGTACCAGCTCGCATCAAATTTAAGAGACCTGACAAAACTGCAAGGCACATAATGCAGGTGTACCTGCTCGTTCTGCATTCTCTTTACAAGTTATTTATGCTTCTATCCGAGTCTTATGTTCCATCTATTATKTTGCTTACAGATCTTGGACAAAGAAGCAGTTGAGGAGGTAAAGGSACAGAGAGAAATTCCAGATATTAAGCCAGGGTATATTATCCAGCTCAAATTGGTATGTGAAACTAGGTAGATGCAACTAGTGTTATTGCTTACTCGCTTGGCTGGAAACTCAATGGCAAATCCTAAATAAATTTTATTGTGTGTATTCATGTGTGAGAACAGGAGGTTCCTGAGAACAAACGACGTGTTACCACAATAAAGGGCATTGTTATAGCGAGGCGAAATGCAGGTCTAAATACAACCTTTAGAATAAGGAGGCTGGTTGCTGGCATTGGAGTTGAGAGTCTTCTCCCCCTGTATGTGAACCTGGAAAACCCTACTTGCAAAATAAATTATGTTCTTTCAACATTTATTGTCTTATTCCCTATAGTGTGGCTGCACCTTGAAAAAGTTGGCTCGTTTACTTAGTCTTCATGCTGGGCCGTATCCCTTAGTTTAATTCTGACCTGATCTGTTAATATTGGTAAAATACTAAAATGTCTGAGAAGACCACACCCCCATGAGATTTCTACAATTCTCTCTTTAAGGTTTTTTTTTTTTTTTTTTTTTTTTTTTTTTTTTTTTTTTTTTTTTTTTTTATTTTTTTTTTTTTTTTTTTTTTTTTTTTTTTTTTTTTTTTTTTTTTAAATTTTATTTTAATTAATTAATTATTTATTTTTAATTTTCACATTCTATATTAGAAAAGGAATCCTTTCATACTGAAATGTTTTCGTGCTGATCTTCTGCCGACCTCTAATGTCCCTGTGTCTGTTAAATACTAGTTTGACGATGGTGTTTAAAAACAAAAGTGAGTTATTATTAGTGTCTGAATTACAACGACAATTAACCTGTACCAGGTACTCACCTAACATCAAGGAGATCAAAGTGCTGGATAAGAAGAAAGTGAGGAGAGCCAAGCTATACTACCTTAGGGATAAGATGAATCCGCTCAAGAAATAGGGATCGGCTTTTGTAGTTTGTATGGAGATTCGATGACTTGTTATCAGAGAAAGAGCAGGGTTCTTCACAGAGATTTAAAAACACTCCGGACTCTAATGAGTAAAGAGGGACTACTTATATTATATGATTGGTGTTTTTATCCAAGCTTCTGGAGGCCTGGAGCAATAAACCTTTTTCTGGTTCCTCATTATTTTCTTACAGAGTTAATCGCATTACATCTACCTTGAGTGAAGCTGTGTAGCTTTGATCGTATCCGTTAGAAATTAGAATACATGTGAGTGTTGCAATTTCAAGTCAATTCAAATAAAACCTCTTAACGAATCCAAAGCATGGCCATTTTTGTAGATTTGGTACTGTAATGAAAGTTGTTCAGAATTGGAAGCCATGGATTAAAGTGAACTTTGTTGCTGTTATTTTCGCTTCAAATGCTTGACAGTTACAGATTATACAAGCAAGTTACATCTTTAGATATTTCCTGCACCTTGTGCGAATTATAACTTGTTAAAATCAGTAAATTCCAGATATAATCTTAGGGGTTATTCACTTATTTGGTATGATTAGTTTTTTTGGGTGTGAATGAGTCACAAGGGTGGGGTACATTTACAAGGGAAAGGGTATGAAGATTTGAACTTCTGACCAAAAGGATTACAGGTGAGGTTGAAACCACTGTTCCAAATCTCTTCCTCAATTTGGTATGATTAGTGTAAATGAAATGACAATGATTTGGATAGGTTTTTGGTACCATGGTGCCTCCTATGAGGTGTTTATGATTTAGAAAAATAAACGTAATTTATTTTCAATAACTTGTGAGGGGATTATGTCACCACCCCCGTGCCAAACACTCCCTTCGTATTAAAATTATTATATTGATATACTCAGTAACATTTTACCTCTTTATTTTATTTCAAATTGTTGCGTTTATTTTGTTAAACTTATTTGAATACGTTTTCTATGCCAAACACTCCATTCGATATACTTCTTCCGTTTCGTTTTAATTGCAACTTTTGCCAAAAAGGGAAATATCATTTTAATTGCAACTTTCAACTTTCTTTCCTTTTATGGTAACTTATTTGTTAKAAAAAGACTAATTTACCCTTACTAAAATAAGTTAAAACATAATTTAATTAATCTAATCCTAAATTATTTTCCCTAATTCCAACCTAACTATATTAATCCTAAACTACCACAACGCTTTCACCTACAACCAACACCACCGCACATCCTCCTGCAAGTTCGCGCCGCTGCCCAGAAAACCGTCGCCCAGCCCAGAAAACCGCCGCCCAACCTTAATACCACCGCAAATCCTCCCTCGAAGTTCGCAAAGTCACCAGCTCGCGATCTCTCTCTTTCTCTTTTCCTAAGTTTCGTGGGGGTGGGGGTTTTGGGTAGAGTGGTTTCAGATCGGTTTGGGTGGTGCATGGGGTTGATTTGGGTTTCGATTGGGTGGGAATAGTGGTAGTTAGGGTTTCGATTGGGTGGGAATGGTGGTGGTTAAGGTTTTGGATGGGTCGATTTGGGTTTCAAGTGGGTAGGGATGGTGGTGGTTAGGGTTTTGGGTAGGTAGCGATGGTGATGGCTCGGATTTCGTGTGGGTGGGGATGGTGGAGGTTAGCTAGGCTTTCGAGTGGCTGGGATTTCGTGATTGGCAGTGATGGTGGTGGTTGACAGTGGTGACGTTGGTTGGTGGTGGTGGTGGTGATGTCGGTTGGCAGTGAGTCAGTGACGGTGGTGATGTCGGTTGGCAGTGAGTCAATGACGGTGGTGATGTCGGTTGTTGGTTACTGTAGTGGTGGATAACCTCCACCTTTCCCCTCTTTCTTTCTTATATTAACTAAGGGTAAATTGGTCATTACCACACATAAACACAACTTGGAAATCTTGTCTAGGAGTCCGTGCCCTCCCAAAAGTTGCAATCTTTTCGAAACGGAGGAAGTATCAAAATTATTGCAACAATATGACATTTTTCCTCTCTAATCTCTACTTTATGAATTTATGTCAATCATTACGTGTATTTTGATATGAAGGGAGTATAATTTTCTTAGCACACATCATCAAATTATCAATCAATTTCAAATTTGAGAAATTTTAAGTTACACCCTCGTATTATTGTTGCGTTTTTCCCTCCTCCCTCACAACAAGCCCAACCCTACCACTAACCCCACCAAATGAGCCCCCACCCAGCACCACAAGAATTTCTTTTCAAATTTTGTTACCCAGTTCACCCTTTAGACTAATCCGTATTCGGGGATCATTTCTGGATAGTTAGGTTTCAGTTCCCACAAGAAGTATTATGGAGAATCGAACACTGATTCTCACTATCAAATGTAGTCTCAATCACCACTACACCAACAAATATTTTGTCACCTAAGAATTGTAACGAAGTGAAATACACAGAAATGATGGACACGCGTCACGTTGAGGTGTTTTTTCCCGTTCTCTCTAGTTAAATCCCGCTATTTTCCTTTTTCTTAATTAATGTTCTTCTGTACATATAAATACCCAAAACGCATCATCATTTTTTCATTTCAAAAACTGAGGTTCTAGCCATTTCCTCCGNCTTTTTCTTAATTAATGTTCTTCTGTACATATAAATACCCAAAACGCATCATCATTTTTTCATTTCAAAAACTGAGGTTCTAGCCATTTCCTCCGCTCTCCAGAAACTTCTCATCATCCTCTCAATCGTTCTCGCATATTCAAGGTAACTCTCTCTCTCTCTTACCTGGGGTTTCAAATTTGATATTTTGATTTCTTCAACATCATTTTCCAATTCTTTCTCTTCACTGTCATACGATTTTATGTATTTAGCAAATAATTGCATGTTTTTGTTCTGAATTTTGTGTGTTATTATTCAATTGTGAATGTGTGCTAAGATTTTCGTCATCTTGGAACGTTATATGATATTGTTGTCAATAGTTATCAACTAGCTGGAATAGCTCAGTTGGTTAGAGCGTGTGGCTGTTAACCACAAGGTCGGAGGTTCGACCCCTCCTTCTAGCGATTTCTCATTTTTTGTGATGTTTTCGATTTGGTTTATCTCAGTATATTTGTGTTGAATTGTTGATCTATYTTGGAATTGATCCTTCTGAGGCAGGATTGGGAAGTATAGTTGTATGTAATCGATACGAATTCGAGCGATAGGATGGTTTGTTGATTTTACAAACTAAAAGCAACTATAGGATGGTTCATTGTTGGAAAAAAAATTTGAAGTGGTGCAGAATGCATATATGATTGATTAAAAGATTGAAGTAGCTTGCATAGGTTTTGCAGTGCTTCGTATAGTCGGATCGGAATTGGTAATAATTGCTCGAAAATTTGATATTCTTCTTCTGTATATTGTGGTTAGAAAAACTTGTATTACCAAGACTTAATTAACATGTTAGGGATGGTTTGATCATTATGTATTAAGAGTATTGTTGTTGTAGGTTAAGATTATCCGTGATTATTATCTAAGCCAACAAGTCGGAGGTTTGACCCCTCCTTTTAGCGTTTTACCTTCTCTTTTAGTTGCGGAAGCTGGAAGGTGTCTGTTTTGCCATTGTGCTAAATGAAAGAATGATTCCCCAGTATGGTTTCTGCTTAATTATTAGAAGAAATTGAGTCAAAAGTAGGAAACTAAAAAACAAAAGCTTTACATATTTATGTGGGAATCATATGGTTGATGCCTTTGGAAGCAAAGGGCAATTGCATATATTATAATATTAAGAATCGAGCCATGTAGAATGCCGAGTAGCAACAATTTAGAATGAGCAAATGACTATTGAATTATTGATCTATACTCGCTGCTAATCTACAGAGATCACCARCCTTTGGCTTTGTTGAATGTTGATTGAAATCGGCTGACTTATCTATGAAGTAAAGTTTGATGAGACATGATAATAAGAGTATCATACCAACAATCTTCACTTTATTTTAGTTGCTGCTGTAAGGCACTATTAAGTCGTGCATAATTTGCATGACGTAAGTCTTCATGGTCCAATTTCAGTTTCGTTTGGACACATTCTTTACTGTTTTTTTGGGGTTGAATTGTAAGAATTTCCTTCCAGGGGAGAGTGGACTGTTAAGACTTGGGAGTAACGAATTGATCAAGTAGGCGTATWGATTGAGGTATACTTGTCTAGTTGTATGTAACTAAAATGCCTCAATATTGGTCTTATTGGTAACTTAAATGAATGTGAAATTTCTACTCATGTGGSCACGAGCTCATCAGCAATTTGGTGAAATTCTTGCCCTCATGCATATCATGCTGTTTAGTATAGTGATGATAAAATTCATGTTGTAGAGTAGGGGGTATTCATAAAATATGATTAAATGCTGATGTGCGCCGGCTGAATGATTTTCTACAATTTGGACTTGGTAATAATATTTGAGGCTTTGAGCCTATGTCCCCTCGATTGGAAAAAAAAATGGTTGATGTTTTGGAGTGGACTAACATGGCATTTTTTATGTTCTATTTTTGATTCTGTGGTTTGATTTTTTTTTTTTTTTTTTTTTTAAAAAATCTCTGACGAAATATATACTCTCTGAATTTCAGATATCTCACATTTATTGAAGGTGAAGATGCATAACGATAGACAAAGACAATTGAGTGACCCATTCGACATGTTTGGTGGTTTTGGAAACTTTCGGGGGTTTGGCAGTTCAATCTTTGGGAGAAATCCTTTTGATGATCCATTTTTTACTCATCCATCAGGCAGTATGTTTCCTTCAAATAATACTTTGCATGAGTCACCCCTAGTGTCTCCCCCTAGTATACCTATCATTAAGGAACTTGGATCTGACGATGAATATGAAGAGGAAGAAATGGAGAATACTGGCGAGGAAGGTCAAAGGACTGGCACAAGACCTGCTAATGAACCTTTTGTGGATCATCCGGATGATGAAGTAGATGGTAAGTAGTATAGTTTTGTCTATCTTCTATTCTATCGTTTGTTTTCGCAAGCCTGTTTAAGGAGGCACTTGTCTGATCAAGCTGTTCAAATGGTTATAATTTCCTCACTCATTTTACATTGAGTCATAATTCATTTACATAGTACATTTCAATATCTAATGAACTTTGTATTTTTAGTGTTTGCAATTGCTTAAACCTATGCTTTATATTATTACTAGATAATCCCCGAGCATATGCTCGGATCGGTTTTTTAATATAATACAAATTGCTCTCAGCAACATTAAAATTTGATATTTTTAAATTATAATTATTTAAAAATAAGGTTATATACTCACAAAAATTTACTAAAAAACACATTTATTAACATTCATTAAATTTTTTTTACATTTTTATGCATTTATTACTAAAGTGTGCTTGAGAATAAAATTTAGGAGGGAAAATGTGAGAGGTGGGGTTTGTTTTAGTAAGAGTTATTAGATTAGATTTTTACATTTATGTTCGGCAGATAGAAAGAGACAAACAAACGATAGGGCAGACTACAACCGGGCTGGAGGTACACAGCCACAATCAGACTACAACCGGGCTGTAGTTTCAAAGCCACAGTCCGACTCCAGCCAAGCTGAAGGTTCACAGCCACAGTCTTTTAAAGTCCATAGTTGCAAAGTCAAATATGGTGGTGTAGATGGAGTGTATTACACTAGTTCAGCTACCAGAAGAATGGGAAGTGATGGGGTAAGTGTTTTCGCTTTCATGTGTGTGAGTGCGTGACATATGTTCCGTACTTCCGTTCTATTACACCAACAAAATGTTACATATGTGAGCAGATGATCATGGAGGACTGTAAAGAGGCAGACAAAAGAACAGGGGAAGCAACTCATAGGTTTTCCAGGGGACTTAATGAAAAGGTACTGGTTTGACACTCCTTAATCACAAATTCACAATGTTTTGAGAATAAACTCTGTATTTGTGTTTATCAGTTTTGTCTGTGTCTTGACTATGCATTTATCTGTGTGCTTTCTTAGTGGTTGGGGGTGGGGTCCTGAAGTACATGAAGTATATGGACAGATTTTTTTTATTTTTTTTTTTTAAAAAAAAAAAATAAAATTGAAATTATTCCAAAATACTTTTTATTTATATTGTTGGTCTCTTTCATACTAAAACCTAAAGGTTTCCTTAAATCAAAAATTGACAAAAGAAGGATAAGGTTTTCYAGAGATTCTTTTCAAGATGCTAGTAATTAATTTGTCTAATGATCTGATATYATTTTAGAGGGGACAATGTTGTRCACAAGAAATTTAACTTTGCTAATGGTTCCTACAGCAAGCCACAAACCTCATCTTGTCTATATAAATATAACAACATATTTATATCATGTTAGTGTTATGCATCAATATTAGTAGGACAACGGTAATTTTGATAATTCATAATAATTTAGATATTTAGGGTTAGTAGAAGTTTCTTAGGATAAGTTGTCTATAAATATAACTAGGTAGCAAGGGTGGAGGATATTATTGATGAATGATGATGAGTTTATTCTCCTTTGTATCTTATTCTCCTTAGTTGTATYATATTTTAGGGTTCATGTAATATTGTGAAGCTTACCAATCCAAATCAGTTTTATATTTCATATTTCACCTATTTTCACTATTCAACAACACCACCCAATTCTGCCCGGAAAACCAGGCTATAACAGTTAGTTACTGCCTTCTGTCCAAATTTTTATTGAAACTTCAGGCCAGGCATTAGGAAATTAGCTGTTGTTCTGACAAAACCAATAATGTCTTCGTCAATGTGTTCCCGGGATTGAGATTTTTTTTCTTTAATATTTTAGTAATAACTCGAAATCTGTCTTACAGGGCCATTCAGTGTCTAGGAAGCTAAAATCAGATGGCAAAGCGGACATGTTGCAAACGCTGCATAATTTGAATGAAGGTATGAATCATCTAAGACTTGTGGCTCGTATTGCTAATCTACTCGTGAGCTGTCAGTTGCTATAGAGACCTTTCTTTGATCTTTTCCAGATGAACTTGGAAGTTTTGAAGAGGCTTGGAAAGACAGAGGCGGAAAGCAGGTACCATTTGCAGGTATGCTCATTATCCTTGTAGGAGTAGGACCAAATGACCAATAAAATTGCTGAAGCCTTCAAATTTTGGATGTGTATCTTTTCTTCTTTGCTGGATGCATTATTATCATTGCCTTTTTTTAGTTTTTTTTTTCTTCTATATGTCAACATTAGTTTGTTTCATTGAAGGTGAAGGAGTTGGGAGGAGTTCTGGAAGTTAAAATGCAATTGCAAAATTCATTCGCAACTTGTATATCTGATATGGTTATCTTGTGGATTGGAAACTATCATACTCTGTATTCATTTCAGATACCTTTTTATACTATGCTTCATGACCATATGTGATACTGTGAGTTGTTTTCTTGAATCTTCTTTAGATAGAACGGGTATGAGAATTTAGGGTTAAAGAATTGTCCGTGATGTATCAATGTATTATCATGTGAATGGATTAATATTTCCAGATATTGTCTTCAGATAGAAACTTTCGTGAGTTCACAAAGTATGTGGATACAATGACAATTGATGAAGGCACACACTCACAGAAATGATAAAGCCACACCAACCACACCACTCACACAAGTGTGCCTTTATCATTCTTCGGATGATTTTTAAGGAAACGTTTTTATGGGAGGGTGTAATACATTTAAATTTTTCTCCATGTCGTTTCAGGTTTAGTGGCATGGAGTGGATCAAATGTCAGATTGGGGAGGTTTCTCCTTCCATCTACCAGACACACGGGGATGCAAGGGGACAGGCCCAGGAAACGAAAAAATGTGGCTGATCCTGCTGGATGGTAGAACCAAGAGGTTTAGGATTCCTATAGACTAGTTGGATCTCTTAGTGTGCCTTGATAGTTTGAAAGGTTTCGTTTGACACGAGGCTTGCATCACTCCTAGGCGCATAAAATGTACGGTGTTCATGTTCTGTTTACAATTGCTGGATTTTTCTTAATTGTTCCCTTTTAAATCTACATTTATGATTGCAATCACTCCCTTTTTGGGTCGTAATCGCCGTCACTGGTTTGTAATATGGAGTATTTGTAAGAATGTTCAATTACTATATCATTCATTAATAGTGAACTGGTTTATTCGGAATTATGGCTATCGATGATTGAATAGAACTGAATAATGGATTATGTTGTTGTGAACTTTGTTTCGTAGGCTACCTTGTGTGATTGTAACATTTCATTGTGCCTAAGAGGCATTATGGTTGATACCGAGATGACCAGTTGATCAACGAGTTGGCATAATAGAGTAAAAAGCTACAACTACCCAAGCTCGACTTGTGTAAAGCTTAACGCACGTAGAGTTCCATTCTCAGTGCACAACTGTCGACTAGTTGAATGCTGATCCCTTGAATGACACAGTAAACTTAGGCTTTCGGTGTAAGAATAGTGATAACTGAGGAACATTAAGATTTCTCTGAAACATCTTATAAGTTGCTAGGTATTGATCTGAATTGTCTGAATCTATCTTATTTCAGTTACTAGGCATAYGAAAGCAAGGTATGTCTCTCACTTTGGAGTGTGCAAGCATACCAACGTGCGCCGAACTTACGTGTTGSTGGCATGGAGTAGAATATGTGAAGCTCCCTGTGTTAGTAAAGCTGTAGCCTGTAGATTATGGTAAGCTCCTCGGGTTGATCTTTGAAACCTAGGCGAAACAGGTAAACAAGATCTCCGTTCTATATATTTGAGCAAATTCATTAAAAATTTCAATTTCTTACTAAGATTTGGGATCATCTGAATATATTACAACTCACCGGAAAAATTCCAGAGTTTTCGTTTTTATAATGTTTTGGAGTAAAATTTTGGGGCTAAAAGCTGCTTCAATGTAACTATATATTGGATTTAATGCCATTGCATGATGAAAAACTCTGATTGTTTTTCTAATTTCACATTGCAGCTTTGCAATGAAGCCCAAACAAGAAGGTATACATTGATTATTGTCTTCAAAATAAAAAATGTAGAATGACAAACAATGAAATTATCATTGACAGTTTATTATGAAGTTTTATTTTGTTTTTTTCCTCTCTACAAAAGTAGATTGATGACGATCAGTTAGCTAGAACCCGAAAGGGCGCGCACACACACTAAGCTTGACAAGGACGTGGCGAAACGTACAATGCTAGGCTTGCCAAACGTACAAAGGAACTTCACACCAACATGAAGCCGTTCTTGACTGCAAGAGTGCACGGTAAGGCATGTAAGAGGATGGGAATCTGAAGCAGCGGAGTAAAATTCATGAGTGGTCGTCTGTTCTGTTCGCGATCATCTGTGCCAGACTGCCAGTATCCTCCAGTGCATCACATGGCCTAATCTACTGCATGATGAATCAATGAATCGTTGCCTCGCCGATGATTGGCAAAGAGCAAACTAATCACAACTCAATATACTTTGTGTAAGGTACATTAAGGTACACAATTGCAGCTTTGACAGCAGGAAGAGGCTTGCTATCTTGATTGCCACGCAGTTTTTTGCTACGAGAATTGCGATTTTCATCTTTCGTATTGTTTGTACTTAGTTGGTGCAAACATTGTTGTGTTCTTAGCTAGCCTCGAGTATTGATTGTTTTAATTTTGTCGAAAATCTTGATAGTTTCAACCAATCAACTCTGTTGAATAAACATCAGAATTTTCTGAATGTCTGATGTAGAGATAAARCCATCCTTTGTACTACTTCCTAAATCCAACTATTTGCACCTCCTCATTAAATTAGATGCAATTCAATTGAACCTTTGGTTGTACCTACTACGTATGTACCACCCCCTACGTTGTACACGGGTGTAAATTCGAGGATTTTATGCAAACAGATCGAATACCTTAACAACCTTTGCCTCAATTTCCTCGTACCATCAAYTTAATCCTCTAGCCATGTTCTTGATGACCGGTAAAGATCATATGGTGCCCATAGATGGTCTATAGGGCATGGCTTTCGAGAGTCCAATCGAAGCCATGGCTTCCCTTTCCCGCTCCAATGTAGTAAGCTAATTGGTCCCGGATGAAGACTCCTACACTTGCCTTCGAAATTGTCACCACCAAGACCGTGTTGGTTCCATCTATGATCGACGGCCTTAATATTTCCTGCAAAGACGAGCAAGAAAGGTGGCAGTGATCCCAAATGATATATCCTCTTGAGTTTTTGTACCACCATCCATTCTTCGACCTTTTGAGTGTAGCCTTCTCTCTTCCATCTCTTGACGTCTAGCACCATCACCCCGGTGTTGAAGTAGCAAGGGATTCGGCCTTTGAAGGTCTTGGACAACGCATTGTCCGACCAAAATGAAGTAGTGAAATAGGTGGTGAAATTGGCGTGACAGTACTCTGGTGCTGCTACAACCTTGTCACCTAAGTCAACTTGCCATAATTTAGATATGTCGTCCACCACAATAACGTCGGAATCCAAGTAGATAACGCGGTTGACATCACATGGAAGGATATCAGCTAGGTAAATCCTTGCATAGTTTAGGGGTTGATCTAAGGCTTGCCTGATAGATTTCGATATCTTCCCACGAACACGATTGGAATCGAATCGATAGATTTTGAAATTGAGGTAAGGAAAAGTTGTTGCAATGCTTGTAAATATTTCAGGCTCATGCCTTGCGGAAAGAAAATGGAACACAAAGTTCTCAGGGCACGTCGAATGTTGTAGGACTGATAAAACCGCGGCCATGGTCCCCCTTAGGTAGTTAGCATCMAGTGTCATGGAGATGTGGATCTTRTCAAACTCCCTAGAGCCACATTCCTTGGCATTTACGTATGATGCAGCCTCGCGGAAAATTGGAGCATTAATCAATGGACGTCGAATCACTCCAATACGTATCCCAATGGTGGTCGTGTTGGTGGTGGTGATGGCGTGGAGGAGGAGGAACGACAATAGGCCTACGAGTGGAAACGAGGAGGAGGAGGAGGAGGAGGAAGTGCATAAGGCCATCTTACAATGGAGTTATTTTCATAGTTGGGTCCTAGGGATGCCTTAAGGGATCTAGTGGGAAAACAAGGTGTGAATGTTTTTTAGGGTGAAACTCTTGTGATCAACTTAATTAATGGTGTCCATTTAATGGTGAAATTGAGGATTGAAAAAACAAAATTCAAACTATTTTGTGTCATTTTATAGGTCAAATTAAGTAATTTTAGAGGCTAATATGATTTGTAATAACATCCAATACTCTGGCTTCCTTAATCAAGGATTATCAGATTAATGAGGAGTACATTTATCCCCTCATTTGCTAAAAATGAAAATTGTTGAATTTTGGAATATTATTGGATTTTCATGCATTATTTTTCTGCTTTCTATTTTTATATTTGGAACTTAACAATTTTTGGCACTGATTATATGCCAAGTAATAATCACCCTGAATTTTTCACATTCAATGTCATTATGGTGATATTATAGCATGGTGATATCCTCATATGCTGGTACTTTGTCTTGAGCCTCACCCCGGCGTTACACGATGTCCCTTAAGATCTGCGTAGGTTTCACTCTGTCTGCATCACCGTGTAAAAAAATAAAAAAAATACACCACACATTTATATTTGAATTGAATGACACCTTGACGTGCACGCAAAGATAACGTTACACATCTCTTTAAAGTAGGTTTTAATGATAACTAACTCGTAATGAACTAGACATCCTTGAGATCAGACCACACAACACAATGAATCGATCCATAGCTAAATCTTTGTGATAAAAACTTTTTTTTTTAATCTTCTTATCTTGATAACACTTGCTACTTTTAATTAGCAGTATATGCATGCTTGTTAACAATATTTTATGATAAAATAATTATTATTAAGGCTTGAAGAAAAAAGTTCAACAACCATTGCCTTTTAAATCTTGTAATAAATCTCAATGATATATAAAAAAAATAGTTTAAATTAATAATCAAACACTTTAATTGATCTTTTGTACTTGTAAAACAAARTTAATAGCTGTATGAAAGCAATGATAGTATATGGTTCCATTAATGCTTTGAAGATGTATAGCAACTACTACATACAATGATTGTATTGCACTGACTATAAGTTAGCATGGCAAATTGGCAAGTGGTAATTGGTAACCCCAATTTTAATTTGTTTTTCAAAGAAAATGTTTCGATAGCTATAAGGGGATGATAATCGATTGTTAATTTTCGGAAAATTGTGGGGAGGAGAGTCCCAGCCAACTATACCATTACTCAATTTAAACCACATTATTGTACATAGACTAACCTCTAATCAACCGAATTATYCGTCATTTTCAAGTTTCAACCACAATATTGTAGACTCGAATCAARGAATCACACTAAGAGCAACTCGATCAATCAAATGTTCCAAAACTTAKAAAGTTATACTCAAGTTGCAAATCAAGTTTAGATATCATGCTAATAATAATACATAACAATACAGGATTGGATTAGATTAGATTAGATTAAATTAGATTAATCGATGAGGCGAAGTCGGTTGCTAATTAAGCGCAAAACACCACTAATCCTGTTTGTTATTATCAACATTATTATTGTTCATAATAACTTGTTAGTTTTTGGTGCATSACATTGTTGAATGTTGACTTGATTAGTGCCATTGAAATTAATAAAATAGATTAGCTAAATTTGACTCGAAAATCGAGTATAGTGTGGCAAATGAAATCTCATGTGTCAGTTGGAAAGATCTTATTCTCTTTATTTTAATTTCAAAAATTAATATCAAAACATGGATTAGGGTTACGATAAATTCTTATTAGCATCATCATCAGTTGATACTTATCTAGGAAAACAACAAACAAATTAAATTAAACAAAGTTCAGAAGACATAATAAGTAGTATAATTTATGAATGGTATTAGTATATATTAGTATTTCCATCCTATTTGCATGGACCGATTCACATTAACAATAGTAATAACGAAGTACTAGATCAAGAGGAGYGYRGAAATCATTTCCCTAGATCAAGACATGTCACTTCACGCACTAAACATGACATTATAAACATACTATATCATGCAAAAACTCACTATACGACGACTAAAATTTTATCATGCAAAGAAATYYATTGTGTTATTTATTTTTCCRCGCACTATTACTCAATAAAAGCTCACTAAATGGAGCAATTGTTAGTTTTTCGCATAACTTTGAATCAGTTTCACAATAATTTGACATGAGTCCGACTTTGTGGAAGGTTGGCTCTCAAAAACAAGATAGAAGTAGGCATTGATTCTCTTGGATTAATGTGTTAATTGTCGGGTTAAACATACTTTTCAGGTAATGGGGGGGATTAACATTTAACAATTGGCATGTAGGAAATTTCTTACGCATATTTGGAACATTTCTAGGCGAATAAAGTGGAAATCAAGGCATGATTTATTCCTGTTAACTCATTTCTTTTGAGGGGTGGAATCTATATCATTAATATATCTACAT
>SNQN01000010.1:169808-189004 GCA_008642245.1 Bassia scoparia | reverse complement strand
CCGAGCACTAAAGTTTCTAATAAGAATAGACCTCTTCTGCATGAGAATGTGATCTATCTCTAACAAGGAAGTCATGGATTGCTCATCAGTTCAATGAACTGCAACCAGAAGTTCTTGCAGAGCTCTGTTTTCCATTACATCAGACCCTGCTAAACTCTTCCCACATACCAATCCAGCTACCAGTTTCGACAGAAGCACGATAAGATCCCGAATAACTAGAATTAAGCCTCATAAGGCTCAGGCAGCCTGCTTACCTACTTAAAGTTACCATAAGTAACGACAAGCACTAAGCAATGCCTCCAAATGATGTCATTTGGTTCAATAGGCATCTCATCTGATAAGTTTTTCGCTCTTTAAGGTGCCCAGCTCTGCCAAGATGTCAACCATGCAGCCATAGTGCTGGAGTTTCGCCCAATTTATGAACTTCGCATCAGCTAAAGCACATATGTCCTTCCTTCACTAAACCAGCATGACCACAAGCATTCAACTCGATGAATGTATATCATCAGGCTTCAAAAAGAAGTTTCTGCATCTCCATGAAAAGTTCAAATGCCAATTCACCCAAGCCAGAATAGCCAATCCTCCTATCATGGCATTCCAGTGATCAACATCTTTATCTTCAACACTTTCAAATACCTCAAGTGCACTGTCTATGCTGCCGCATTTAGATACATGTCTATTAGAGCACAGCGAGTTTCCCTCGACTGTAAAGTCATTATCTGGATAGATTACTGCAATGCCTCATCAATGCGCCTAATTGAAGCCAATGCAGAAAGAACTATCAAAAGGGTAGTTTTATCAAGGGACAAACAGATCTACATGCATATCTCATGATAAATTTCAGGCTTCAATGACTTTTCCATTTTGAACATATCACGCAAATCATAGAATTGCAAAGCACTATATCCTTTTCAGGGCTTGCTCAAACAGATCCCTAGCAGTGTCAAGACTGCCATTTTGGCAATAGCCATCGATCAACGTGGTCCAAGTGATTGCAATCCCTTTCGGCATTTGGATAAACAAATCATGCGCAACTTCCAATTCATTGCATTTCACTAGTCCATCAACCATCAAATTCCATGTTATCGTATCTCTTTTGGGCATTTCCTCAAACAAATCCCAAGCTTTATCAAGATCTCTTTGGACTGCACATACCCACTGATCATAGAATTCCAGGTTATCAAATTCTTTTCCTCATGGCATACAATCAAATATCTCCCTAGCAACGTTCACAACCCGCCTTCACATATCCATCAATCATCGCATTATAGGAAACAGAATCTCTGCTAGGCATTCTATCGAACACTTGGCGTGCAAGATCAATGTACCACATTTCACATAAAAAGAAATCAGACCTTTTGCAATACATTCTGACCCAATCCAATTTCTCACAACCATGAATCTGAATCCCTCTTTTACAAACCAAACGAACAAGCTTTCAGAACAAAGAAAACGAGTTTTATCAACCACACACATTCTCGAGCATGAAATTGAAACAAAAAGAGCTTGCTTTGGCTCATTTAGCGACCGCAAAGACTTAATACAGCATTAAAAAGGAAAGACAAACTGGGTCTTCAATTGATATTCCGCATGTTGCAAGCAAAAGATAGCGAGCAAAATTGATGAGTGGTGTGTGATGGAAGAAACATAATTTGGATAAGTTTCGTGTAAAATTAGGGTTATTGATAAACCATTGGTAATGAGACGGGCATGAATTTGTCTGATGTCGTTTAAGGTCTTGCAATGGCGGAGGAGAGAGAGTGTGGGAACTGTAGATTCCATGTTGGTTGATTTGCAGAAAGTAGCATCAAATTTAAGCGGGAAATTAGTTAACTAATTTTCTTTGAAGAACAAAAATTATTTGGCAAGGTTTTAGTTAGTTATTCGAGACATATCCATTTGCTTTTATATGGAGGGTAAAGGGGAAATTCAAGTAACAAAATTTATTTTTTCATTGAAGAATTATATTGCAAGCGAGACTTAATGTAATTTATTCATGAATGATGATTTAAGATAGGAAACATTTTCACAAATATAATATCCAGTAAATTAAGTAATAAAATAATTTTAATATAAATATAAAAAATATGTCTCACAACATATATTTTCTACCTATTCTTATATTTGTTAGTGGGAATTTTTAAAAGCTTTGATAGCTAATTAAATGCCTATATAAAGAGGACAAGTAATAGGCAATCATGATTGATGTACACATATATTGTATGTGAGTTAATTCACTTTTAGAATTAATCAGATCCAAAAAGTCATATTACGATAGGCAACACACTCAAAATTTATTATTAGTAATAATGAGTTGAGCAAAGAATGACAACCAAAAATCTTCCATCCGATCTAATCATTGAGGTCGTATCAAGGGTTCCCATTGAATCTCTTCTACGTTTCAAGGGTGTCTCCAAGTTATGGAAAGATCTAATCGTCATGATTGAATGAGGACGATAATTGATGCATTGATTATGATAGGAGTAATATAGATTTGTGCACTTATACAGAAGCCGAATCGAGTGCAAAATATTGTTTACAATTAAGAGCGAATGCTTTAATCAAAATCTCGTTTGCATTGCTCAACAATTCACTACTCGTATAAATAATCTGATGATTTCATTGTTGTGATCATGAAACTCAATAAGGTAGCAGAGCTCAATATACCGCAAACATTTTGGTTGTATCATTTGTAATGAAACGGCATTTCTTGCATAAACAACCTTGGGTCACTTATTTCTTGTAATTTAAAAGTTGAACATACATGACTTATAATAACTATTTTGTAGTAAAATCAACATTATGCAAAGATCCAAAATACCAATTCTCAATTGTCACATTTTTACTTTTTTTTTCATCCTATAATAACATCGATCAACATCTAAGCTTTTACAAAAACAACAAAGCTAAGACGTGCACTTTGATTTACAAAGAACTATTAACTTCTAATATTCACACTCCTAATTAAATGTAAATTACTAACAATAGATCACATTAATCGAATTGAATTAAGCTCGAATGACTTTTGTTGAGGACAAGTAACCCTAAAAACATGTCTTCACCGGTACATTTATCCACCTTTGTAATCCATCTACTCCTCTTCCGTTGAATCCGTTCTCGGCGTAATTCTAACACCTTGATGATGTTTATTAAGAACCTTTTTGCTAACCAATAACCTCGCCGATTGGCAAAAAGTGACCACCTAACACGATGGTCGAGGACTAGTGTTGGGCATTGCACCCTACAACTAGCGCCCACCCTTCTGAGCTATTTAAATATTTTTTGTGACCGTCAATGTTACATCGACGGTCACAAAAATCGCACCCTTGTACTTGTTAGTCAACAAGTTGAGGCATCCCCATCACGAACTCAACACGATTCATGTACCGAAACATTTGGGATTTCGACTCTTGAGTTCCGTCGGCCGGGTACGATGCATATCACCTTTCCGCCGGTCTGGTGGCCGCTGCCACGAGTCCAAGGTGGTTGGCCTGCAGTGGATGCACAAACTCCACCATGAGCTGAGCATTGTTTCCCCCTGCTAGGGCTGATATAACTCTGCCACGTCAGGTCTTTGCTCTTTTTCCCTGAAATAATAATCAACCATAACAAAGATAGTCACAAAATTAAAACTCCAATAAATATTTAAACAAAATTAAATTCTTAAAATCACATTATATAACAAAAATGGACTTAACATAAACAACACTCACCATTTTATGGTCTAAGGTAAGCCCTAGTAGCATTTTCAGCAGACCAATGAGCCATTTCGGGTAATGGATGATCGAATTGATCGATAATATTGTGATGTTAATTTGTTTATGCCTTTGACAACCTATTTTTCGTATGAGTTTGATTTTTGAATTGAATTATTGAAAATAACAAAGATTTATACCAAGAAATAATGTAAATTTGGAGCAACTAAGCATTCCATTATTTGTTAAAATACAAGAATCTGACCAACTAACATCTAAACGTGAAATAACTATTATTCTTCTTCTATTCTATTATAATATTAATAACAAACTATATTATTTTAGGACCTACATATCGAGTATTTTTCATTTAATGATATTTTGTGTTTTAAAATTTATTCTGTGGAGTGCAGGGTGGTTTTGCTTGGGATTTGGAATTGAACATTGAGAAATGAGACTGTAAAAATATTTTTAAAATCAATTAAAAAATTTAAATGCTTAATCGTTACATTGTTGTAAGGTTTGCTCCATTTAGAAATATAAGTGATCATTTTATTTGCTCCTGTAATAACAGCGACTCTTGAAATATCAATTTATGAATTAATCAAAATCCCTACATATTTGCTTAGATAAGATTCTATCGAATACTGCGTAACGAGGATCATTATCTCTCTACAAATATATTCAAATGTGTAAAATTATCATGCCAAGAGCAATTAGATAGGTCGATTTAGTTCATCTAGCCATCCTAAATAATATATTGGATCGCTCGACTAATCGAATTTACACAATTCGAGCATGCTCTAGTTAGCAATTTTCACATTGCTATCGAAAAAACATTTAAGTCGGAACGATGATCCCAATTGTTCAATTTCATAATTCAACATGGAGTTTCTTGATATTTCATAGAGCGGTTTTTCGGAAAAACATAAATTCATCCTTGCCCCTTTACAACAAATGTAAACGATTAAGCATATAAATTTTTTTTAATTGATTTTTAAAAAATATTTATTAAAACAGTCTCCAATTTCTCAGATGAGTTCCAACTTCCAAATCCCAAGCAAAAAACCACCCCTGCATTCCCACAGAAATAAATTTAATAAAAAATTAATTCGAATCGTTAAAATTAAATTCATGATTAAGTAAAAGAATAATAATCACGTTTGTAGTATGGTGTAGTTACTTAAAATTAATAGTTGTAATTAATTATAATAATAATAAGATAAGAAGAAGAAGAATTAATAGTTTTGGTTCAGCATGGGTTTAGACTGTTAGTTTGTCAGATTTCTGTGTATTTTAACCAAATAAATGGAAACCTGCCCTTATGCTCCAAAAATCCATTACATTTTTCTTGGTTATAAAATACTTGGTTTCATTTTCATAACTTCAATTCAAAACAATCAAACTTCCATACGAAAATAGGTTGTCAAAGGCATAAACAAATTACACCAATCACATATTATTCGATCATCGATCAACTCCATTACCCCGGAAAATGGCTCATTGTCTGCTGAAAATGCTTATAGGCTAAACCTTTAGACCATTAAAATGGTAGAAGTGTTTTTTATGTTAAGTCCATTTTTGTTATTATAATGTATTTTAAGAAAAAAAAATTAATTATGTGGTCGTTAAATAATATTGGGAGTTTTTAATTTTGGTGACTAAGCTTCTTTATGGTTATGATTAGTTTCAGGGAAAAAAGAGGCAAAGAAACCTGACGTAGGGCAGAGTTCCATATCAGGCCCTAGCAGGGGGAAGGACAAATGCTTCAGCTCGACGGTGGAGTTTGTGCATCCACTGCAGGCCCACCACCTTGGGAACTCGGGCAGCGGCACCAGACCGAGCGGAAAGTGCATAGATCGTACCCGGCCACGACGGAACCCCAAGATTTCGAAAAAATCCCCAATTTCGTAATGAATTCCCGTGTTTGAGTTCTCTGATGGGATGCCCTCAACGTGTGACTAACAAGTACAAGGGTGGGATTTGCTGGACCGTCGAGTGTGTAACATGGTCGACGGCACCAAAAAAATATTTTTAAATCAGCTTCAGAAAGGTGGTGGTCTAGAATGGTATGGGGCGCTAGTTAGGGTTTGCAATGTCCCAAACACTAGAGCGTCGACCATCGAGTTAGGTCACTTTTTGCCATATCGGCGAAGTTATTGGTGTTAGCAAAAGAGTTCTTAATAAACATCACAAGGTGTTTGTTAAATCGCCGAGAACGGATTGTTCAACGGGGAAAGAGGAGTAGATGGATACAAAGGTGGATTTAATGTACCGGTGAAAGAGAACATAATGTTTTAGCGGATTACTTGTTTTGTCCTCAACCAAAAGTCCATTCGACTTAATTTCAAATTCGATTAATGTGATCTATTGTTAGTAAATACATTAATTAGGAGTGTGATATTTAGAAGTTAATATTTCTTGTTAAATCAAAAAGTTGCACGTCTACTTTGTGTTTTTATTAAAAGCTTAGATGTTCATCAGTTAATTAACTAGGTATGAAAAAAAAAAAAAAAAAAATTTGGACAATTGAGAATTTGGTATTTTGGAAATCTTTTGCAATTTGTACTATTTTACTACCAAAATAACTATTATTATAAGTATTATTTTTCAACTTATTATACCAAAGAAAAACTAAAAGGATTCGAACCAAGGTTGGTATGGTTGACAGTGCCCAATAAATGCCTTTCATACAATGAAATACAACCAAAGTTTTGCGTATATTTGAGCTTGCCTAGCTACCGTACTTGAGTTCGATGATCACAACAAACATTTGAAATCATCAGAATTATTTATACGAGTAGTATTGTTTTGAGCAATGCAAAGCCGAGATCTTATAATATCTCAAGCATTCGCTCTCCTTAAATGTAAACATATATTTGGCTCCTCCGGATCCGTGCCTTCTGTATAAGTGCACAAAATCTATATGTACTTCGTTCATAATCAGATGCATTCCAAATAGTGTTCTCCTCAATCTTCCAAAAGTGCAATCGTATGTAGAAATTCTTTCCATAACTTTGGGAGACACCTTTTGTGAAACGTAAAGGGATTCAATGGACCTTGATACGACGCTCAATGATTAGATCGGATGAAGATTTTGGTAGTTGTCATTCTGTGCCCTCCAACTCCAATACTAATAATAAATTTTGACGTGTGTTGCCTATCGTAATATGAACTTTTCGATGCTGATTTAAATTTTACCTAAAAACAAGTTGAATTTTAAACTTCACATACAAATTTACTTCGTTGTTGTGACATCTATCAATGATTGGCCTGGGATTACTTTGTCCTCTATATAGGATTTTTTTTTAATTAGCTGATCCAAAGCTTTTTTAAAAAATTCCTACTAACAAATATAAGAACGATAGGTAAGGAAAATATTGTGTGAGACAATTTTCATATTTATTAAAAGATATAATAAAATATTCTTATTACTTTTAATTTACTCGGATATTATATTTTGTGAAAATTGTTTCCTATCTTAAATCATCTTGCATTCATGAATAATATTACTACTTAAGTCTCGCTTGCAATATAATTCTTCAATGAAAAAATARAATTTTTTGTTACTTGAATTTCCCCTTTTACCCTCCATTAATAAAAGCAAATGRATATGTCTCGAATAACTAACTATAACAACCTTGCCAAATAATTTTTGTTCTTCAAAGAAAAATTAGTTAAACTAATTTTCCCGCTAAATTTGATGCTACTTTCTGCAAATCCAACCCAACCATGGAACTCTACAGTTCCCACACTCTCTCTCCTCCGCCATTGCAAGACCTTAAACGACATCAGACAAATTCATGCCCGTCTCATTACAACTGGGTTTATCAATAACCCTAATTTTACCACKAAACTTATCCTCAAATTATGTTCTTCTCATCACACACCACTCATCAATTTTGCTCGCTATCTTTTGCTTTCRCAACATGCGGAWATCYCAATTGAAGAAACCCAGTTTGATCCTTTCCTTTTTAATGCTGTWATTAAGTCKTTTGCGGTCGCTAATCATGAGCCAAAGCAAGCTCTTTTTGTTTTCAATTTCATGCTCGAGAATGGTGTTTGTGTTGATAAATACTCGTTTTCTTTGGTTCTGAAAGCTTGTTCTCGATTTGGGTTTGTAAAAGAAGGGATTCAGATTCATGGGTTGTTGAGAAAATTTGGAATTGGGTCAGAATTGTATTTGCAAAATGGTCTGATTTCTTTTTATGTGAAATGTGGGTACATTGATCTTGCACGCCAAGTGTTCGATAGAATGCCTAGCAGAGATTCTGTTTCCTATAATGCGATGATTGATGGATATGTGAAGGCGGGGTTTGTGAACGTTGCTAGGGAGATATTTGATTGTATGCCGRTTGAGGAAAAGAATTTGATAACCTGGAATTCTATGATCAGTGGGTATGTGCAGTCCAAAGATGWTCTTGATAAAGCTTGGGATTTGTTTGAGGAAATGCCCAAAAGAGATACGATAACATGGAATTTGATGGTTGATGGACTAGTGAAATGCAATGAATTGGAAGTTGCGCATGATTTGTTTATCCAAATGCCTGAAAGGGATGCAATCACTTGGACCACGTTGATCGATGGCTATGCCAAAAATGGCAGTCTTGACACTGCTAGGGATCTGTTTGAGCAAGCCCCTGAAAAGGATATAGTGCTTTGCAATTCTATGATTGCTGGATATGTTCAAAATGGAAAAGTYATTGAAGCACTGAAATTTTATCATGAGATATTGCATGTAGACTGTTTGTTCCCTGATAAAACTACCCTTTTGATAGTTCTTTCTGCCATTKCTCAATTAGGCCGCATTGATGAGGGCATTGCAGTACATTCATATATCCAGAATAATGACTTTACAGTCGAGGGAAAACTCGGTGTGGCTCTAATAGACATGTATTCTAAATGCGGCAGCATAGACAGTGCACTTGAGGTATTTGAAAGTGTGAAAGATAAAGATGTTGATCACTGGAATGCCATGATAGGAGGATTGGCTATTCATGGCTTGGGTGAATTGGCATTTGAACTTTTCATGGAGATGCAGAAACTTCTTTTGAAGCCTGATGATATAACATTCATCGGAACTGTTTGAATGCTTGTGGTCATGCTGGTTTAGTGAAGGAAGGACATATGTGCTTTGAGATATGCGAAGAGTTCATAAATTGGAGCCGAACTCAGCACTATGCTGCATGGTTGACATCCTTGGACAGAGCTGGGCACCTTAAAGAAGCGAAAAACTTATTAGATGAGTGCCTATTGAACCAAATTGACATTTTGCGAGGACATTGCTTAGTGCTTGTGTTACTTATGGTAACTTTAAGGATGAGAGCAGGCTGTCGAGCCTCTTATGAGCTTAATTCTAGTTATTCGGGATCTTATGTGCTTCTGTGAACATTGTAGCTGGATTTGGTATGTGGGAAGATGTTAGCGAGGTTAGAACTGTAATGGAAAACAGAGCTCTGCAGAACTTCCTGGTTGCAGTTCCATTGTGAATCGATAGCAATCCATGACTTCCTTGTTAGAGATAGATCACATTCTCATGCAGAAGAGGGTCTATTCTCTATTAGAAACTTTAGTGCTTGCGGAATAATAGTTTGATGTTCGATTCAGATCAACAAAGGGATTTGGGTGAGCTAGTAACGGTTGTGTGATGGGTGACATCTTAGGTAGAGCTTCCACATTAATATCACAAGGTGGTGCTAATTTCTGTATATTTTTCCTCAAAATATGTTATTGAATGTCATTACTCATAACCTTATACAATGCAAGAATATATAAAATCATTAACAGTTCTCTTTTGATTTAGTAGACAAATCTTTGTGTCCATTTCATCTTCTGTGAAAGATTTTGATTTTTTTTGGCACGGACTAAATTTCCACAAGATGTTTATACTAATGTAATAAACTTGCACGACGTGATATTGAATCGCTAAGATGAGGGGTACGATTTCTTCTTTCACATTGAAGTGTGTTTTTCATTCAATCCTAACCAAATTATAGTCTGTGTTGAATCGACATCATTCTCGTTGAGAATATGCTTTTGTGGTTTTTGAATCGAGTTTGCGTTGCGTTTATTGGACTAGACAAAAATGTGTGGTGACTTGCTACATAAGATTCAACATGGTTGAGTTTATATGTCAATATCACAATCAGCAGCCAGTGTTTCAAAAAATGGTTGTTTTGTTTCCAGAAGATTATTTTAGAAGTTTAGACACATGTATGTAAATCCTAGATTGCATTCAAATATGAAAGAAACTAGAATAAAATAAAGAAGAAAAACAGACAAAATAAGTTCACGATGCAAGTGAAGAAAAACATTTCTGTTGTTAGTGTGAACATTTTCTTCTCTTTCTTTTTGTTTTTTGGATAATTGCAATCGTGTTTAGCCATTAGCGTTTTTGAGCTATATGTCCATTTGGTTACCATCGTTGTATTTTTTATTCCAGAAATATCAATGAGGTTATGAATTTCGCTTTGTAAGCTTAAAGTGATTTTTTTCAAATTGTTCGAACAATTGTAGAGTATTTTGGAGATTGCAATTCTAAGAATTCACATTCACATTGATGCTTGTTGTGAGAGGCTTCTAGATCGATAATATGAATGCGATAAACAGTTGTTGCTTGATAGTACTCCAAAGATGCATAGGTTTGTTCAAAGTACATCCTGAAACTATCAATGAGGTAAATTAAATGAGAAAAATGATGAACCGACATTAGGTATTTCTTGGATTAAATAAATAGATGTTACGGATGGTAATTGTCAAAAAAAACGCTGGTTACGAACATGGACTCTCATACATTTTTGTGTTTACGTAGTTTCGAATTCTCCCAGTCGGAATGATGTAAAGATAACATTGCTCTGTTTTTATAGCATTCTTGTTCACATAATTTTTGGCACATTCACATACATTATCACATGTTGAGTTGGTGTTCAAATTGTCTTCATTTGGTGAAATATRAGTATATATATTAACCATTTGTCAYTTGTCAGGCTCACCCACTAACTTCTGGAAACTGTATGCAATGACTTGGGATGAAAAATGAATGTTTTTGTTTGATTGTGTTAGCATTTTTGAGCAGTTTGTGTGAGGTACTAATGTTGATGTTGTACACTGAACAACCACAATAATCATTGCTTGAGATACTACTACATACCACTTTAGTCGATCTGAAGTTTTATGGTATGAAGTCCTCTTCATCTCAATATCTTCCGTGTCGTATACTCGCATCGTGTGATACTATACTATGGTGGTTTCAATAATGTAACGGGGACACAAGATGGGATAATGTACAACAAGACTGATCACGAACAGATATGCTTGTAATGTTGTAAGTCGTGAGTTTATGACAACGGGTTGGTTTAGTGACATTTTACAACCGGTGGTACAATGTACATTCTCGTAAAAATATCCAGTATGGACTCACATAAAGATACCATAAGAGATGGAGTGAGAATGAGATGGATGATGACAGGTTGGTGGAGCAATGCTTGGCAATCTCAAAGASGTGCAAAAAATATAATCCAAGTCACCGCCTTTTTTTGGATATTATCTTACACGAAGTATAATTCATGATGTTATGTGTTATTAATGTGGTGCATTGGTCCATTAATGGCTTGTTGTATTCACAACGAAATTCTAGTTTGTTTTTTTAGTTTGGAAAGTTGCACATTGTTTGCTTGTTGTAAATTGATCGCCAATAGCAATTGTGTGACTTCAAATTGTGAGTCTCGCAAAGGAATGACAAGGATTTTTTTTGGGAAATCCGGTCCTCTTAAAGTGAGTTTGGTGAAAATCGAACCTAGGTCTCTCTCACCTGAAATTCGAGAGACTTGACCATCTCGGCCAAGCCATCTTCTCAATCCAACGTATGATTTATCGACTAGTACTACATAGTACTCCATAATTTAATGATTCGTTATGATGATTGTGAGATTTAACGAGGTAGAAGGGCTTTGACATAGGAAACAAATGATGCAACAAAACAATGTATCTTGTGCGAMTTTGGAGGGCCATAGTTCACATGGCCACCAAAGTGAGCTTCTCACTAACTAACTGCTATAATTGATGCTTTTGTACCTAAATTTCATTCTGCACATATCATTTTGTCACATTCCTGTATCACATGCAGTTTTCCTGCAACAACAACTTTTCTGATCATAATGGCCTCAACTAATCTCTCTTTCATGATGATTCCATCAGAGGAGGAAGTATACAAAAATCACACGCACGGGATAAGGAGGGCAATCACTTGTCTAAAAAGGAAAAAAAAATGTAGGCTTCATAATGTAAAAATGTAAGGAAAAAGTGAAAAAAGAATGAATGTGGGTCATTTTCAATTAAAAATTTTGTGGGATTTTTGGGCGTCTATGTTAATTGAAAGAATGTTGATGATGATTCAAAAGTCGTCTATGTTTTTTTAAAAGACGTCTATGTTAATTTTATGTAAGTGGATTTTGTGATTGGGCTCTTATGCCAATCAACGTGATATGCCTGTCATAATTCCATTAGGAGGAGGAAAGTAGTTTCTTTTTTCAGGTGCCTTCTAAGTTACAAAAAGATACTGTAATTTAGTCAAATATGAGAAGTGTTGTCCAGATGCATTGGTTGCACTGTTGCATATGATTGATAATTTGATATGAAGAGATTAAAATGGCCCATTGTATTAATACACATGTTGCTTCTTATGCAGTTCATTGAAGCATTTATAAGCAATCCTTTCTATGATTGGGCATGATTATCTTAAGAAGCTTGCTTATATGAGAGTATAAGACCTGCTGTTTTTCAAAATGATTCACTCCCTTGATCGCTTAGTGTAATACAAGTGTGCTTTTAAAGCAAACTTCGAGTGCGAGTGTACGACCGAGTACTGTTCTCAGGATGATCATAAGAAAGTTGCTTGGATTCACTTGTTACAAAGAAGCACGCTGCTGCTACAACTAGAATAGTATTCATACAAATACATCTGTTCATTCTGTCAAAGGAGTAACAGAAACAGATAGCTAAAAACAGTAGAACCGTTTCTATGGATTACAATGACAAATTCTAATTAGATTACAACATCATTGGTGCTTTGGTTTGTGGGCACAAAATTTCAATGATGGAACAAACCTAAACAGACTAGGCCTACCTTCACCCATTGACTACAAACAGTTAAATCGACTAAACACCTGCAATTAAGATTAGCCGCACGGTCAATGTGTTAGCATTTGCCCCTTGTCACTTAATCTGAAAAAACGGGGCAAGAATATATTCCCAAAATTAAGAATTGTCGTCAAGCAGACTTAAATCTGCCTTCACAGTGTTTATGATGCGCTTTGATGTGGGAGTTCATGGGTGCAAAGTGAAGCAATTTTACGCATGAAAGCCGAGTAGCCTCGGATTCTGAATAATTCCCACAGAGATTTTCATCAATAAACTCTTCAACTCTTTCTGTCTCAGCACCTTGGCGGATTGATGGATCAATTCTAGTTTTACCAGACAGGATTTGGAATAGAACTATGCCAAATGCATATACATCACTCTTATCAGTAAACTTTCCTGTGGTTGTGTACTCCGGAGCAAGGTAACCCATGGCAGCACTGGCTTTAAGCATTGAAAAGACATTGTCATCRGCAAGGAGCTTGTAGAGGCAAGATCCCACGAGTTGTGGATTAAGCCGCCAGTCAATTAGGACCTTTTCAGCYGAAATATTTTGGTGAACTAAAGCAGGTTTACTGCCTTGTGGGCTGTGTAAGTAATCAATTCCTGGAAAGATAAGCCGTAAAAGGAGTTAGCGGACTAAAATTGACTGCTAACAATASACATAAGCCGACCAGTTTAGCAACTTGAGGAACAGTTTTTCATAATGCCCTATCATTCATCTTGCTCATTCAGCAAACTAGCAAAGCTTCAKGCTTTCCTCATAGGTAAATTTTTTCATAATACCACCATATTAACTATGAGAATATCCGCAATCAGAAACCCAGAACCTAAGGCGGTGTTGGACTTCATTGTCAAGACTCGAGACATACATCATAAACTAAGTTGACAGTAGATAACCTATGACTGGGGATTCGTGCTTCGAAGATAAGACTCACAAACTCAATTCTACAAGAACCACATTAAGTACAGATAGCAAATATATTGAAATTGAGCGCTACTCAAGAAAAAAAAATGTAGTGAACAAGGAAGAGTGGAAGACAGCTTATACTAACCTTTGGCGATGCCCTTGATAATGGAAACTCTAGTAGACCAGTCGAGAACTTTGTCATTGCCATACTCCAAATTGAGATACTGAAGCAAGTTTCCATTGGCAACAAAATCATAGATAAGAAAACATTCTCCCCTCCCCTTTGAACAGCAAAASCCTCTCAACCTGACAAGATTTCCATGCTGCAAGGAAGTCAAGATCTTCAATCCCTTCAAGAACTCTGCTTCATCAGTCTTACAACCAGTCTTGGCTATGCGCTTGATAGCAACTATAGATCCATCTCGTAGCACACCTTTGTAAACAGCTGAGTAATTGCTCCGTCCTAGGAAATTYACTTCGGAGAAGTACTGCGTAGCAGATTCCACATCCTCCAAATTGAACATATAATTCTCAAATAACTCTTGCGAACCTTTTCCCAGAGGATCCCACCCACTTGAATACTCAAGGCTAATGAGAGGTGCAGCACTCCTCCGGTAAACATCCTTAGTCTGATCAGTGCTTAGTCGACCGTCAGTATTATCCAAGTTGCTGCTAATCTTTTGCTTCCTACGACGATACCATGAAAACATAGAAAGGCCAACRACAGTGACCAAAGCAATCACAACTACCCCAGAAATAATTCCAGCATGAGAGGACTTRGAAGAATATGAGCATTGTGCTTGGCTGCAATTTGAGGGAAGGTCTGCTGATTCAGGTATATCCTTTCTCCCAGAACCAGCTGAACCCGGTGTAAAAGCCTCGGGTTTGCTCTTACTTTGAGTGTCAGAATCAGAGCAAACGCTTAAAGCAGCAAACCCAATTCCACATAAACCTGGATTGTTCTCAAATTGGAAATCATCACTCAGTCTATGCAGAGCTGCATTTGATAAAAATCAAAGTTAGCCTCTACATTCRGATTATTTGTTAATCTGTAAGCAATCTTAATTGAGATAAAGGAAGTTGCAGTTCAATTTACCAGCAGGCACATTGCCAGTAAGGGTATTGTTTCGAACATCAAGAATTCGAAGAGAGGGTGCTTCAGCTAACTTGACAGGAATCGGACCGAAGAACCTGTTGAAGCTTAAATCCAACCTGGTTAACATGTCCAACTCTCCCAAACTAGCAAGGAATATGCACCACTTAGCTGATTATAACTGGCAGAGCAAGAACATTAAGCTTCTTGAGGGAACCTATTTGTGTAGGCACATTCCCATTAACTTGTTATAACACAACTGCAGAACTGCAAATGCAAGAACAAGCAAATTGAACCACTTTCAGTTACCTTCAACTCATTTGTACTACAATACTACAAACACAACAATCCTTATAGTACAAAGGTTGCCCTTTATTGCTTCCTAAGTTGAAATCATAAATTCAAACACAAAAAATCAGCTACCAACAAGCACAATTCTTAATTCATAAGTTCAAAAAAATTAATAAACAAGCATTAATCAAAAATCCAAGTAATAAGTGTTGAACATTACAATCAAAATCAAGAAAAAAAAGTCCAATTCTAACCTTGCAAATTAGTCATATCCCAATTTGTTCAGGATACTTCCACTGAATAAATTGAATCCAAATAAAGATCATAGTTGGGTCAAACCAGCAATTCTTTTGATCTCCACTCAGCTTATAAATGAATGCAAGTACAACCCAGATAAGCTCTTGAGGTCACAATGGAAGAGGCAAACCCCATTAAGCCCTTACTTGCAATGAGATGTTAGCAACTTCCAACTCATTGCAGCGACACCTTCAAAAGTGCCACCACAAGGGTTGCCATTCAAGTCCAAGAAGAAAGGAAGGTGTGTGAGGTCAAGATAGGATTTGATGTCAATGAGTGGGTTAGTGGCATTTTTACAAGCAGTGGTGAGCATATGAGGAAAATGGGTAGAAAAAGGAGGTAATGACATGGGTAAGCTGCTTTTAAGTTTGAATTTGTGGTTTGATTAATGATTTGATTTTTTTTTATTTTTTTTTTGGCAAAAAGTGTTAGCTTTCTTAGTAAGAGTGAGTGAGTTTGGGAGAGAGAAAGAGTGTGGCGGAAAGTGAGGGGGGGAAGAGAAGTGAGTAAGCGAGTGAATGAGTGAGTGAGTAGTTAATTAGTTATGCTAGTTTGGAGTATTAGAATTCGATTTGGTGTTTGAGGGAGGTGATGGGAGATCCGGTAACGGTCTGTGAAAGCTTTGAAAGGATTTTTTTTATTCATTTTTGAGAGGTTTTAAAGGGATTATTTACCACAAATATTTATTTTTAAAAAAAAATCACCCTCTTTTGGCCTAAAGTGTACCCATCACATTTCAAATTTTACTAATTTTATTGAAAATTTTAATACATAGAATAATCAGGTAGATTTGTTAGATTGATAAATGTGTAATTAATTATATCTACTTTTTATTTTTAAATAAACTTTACAATTGAGTTATTATGGCAAAGCGAGTCTTGAAGATATGTGAAATTATATGTGCAAGTAATGAAATAGAAGAAGTAAAATATTAGATAGTGATCGTGAATCAAGAATTTTCTCTCTCATTCTTAACTCGCATCACATTTGAATATACTGAATTTCTATTATCTATAGAATACTTGGAAATAGGAGGGGGGAAACAATGAAACCTTACATTGTTGTTAATATTTGTGAGAAGAAAACATTGATTTTTGATCCCTAAGCTATATTTTTGTTGCAAAAACCATTTTAATCTCAACAAGTTATTTACCATAATTATATATCCGTAGCTTGATTCACTAACATTTTATTCTAATTCTATATTATGTACGATAGTGCAGAGTGGATCAACCAAATTTTTCCTAAAAGAACACGGATTAGCCATTAAATGGGAGTGAAAGCTCATATAACATGAAATCATTGAAGATTAGAGCATCAAGGTTAACATCCATCATTAAGTGCCTGATGAAGAAGTTCCTCAGGCCACATGACTAACTTGTGCCACTTTATTACCATTCATTCATTCATTTCCTACCCACTTTAATGAAGCTCATTGAATAACTAGTTCCTACAATTATTTCCCAACTGCAAACAATTTTACCAAAACTAGATTGCTCCATCTTCTTTTGCTGCATCTTCCATGTGTTTGAACGTTCAAGTACTAATCACTATCTATGGCAACATTGTAATAAYGCTATCGTATTTACAATTGACAAACTATTAAGTACATCGGATGCACAATAAATTTATTGTRCATCAAATTATARTTACCCTTTTGGTTAATATAGTAACCCTTTTTATCTATATAGTGACCMTTATTTTTTTATTATTATAATGATKTAAAGTGAAATAGGTCAYCATATTGATATAAATGGTCACTATATTGATATAAAGGGTCATTATATGCTTAATGCACAATAAATTTATTGTACATCTGATGCATACAATACCTTCTATTTACAGTTTTTGCTACTACGTACGWCTTACAATTGACTCACTTATTTACAATATCGTCAATATTTCCTATATGGATATAGAACCTTTTACAAAGCCCAKGGCCCAACGCAAATGGCAAGYCCAACTCAATTTGTAACATTAATATCTCAATTTTTGCAATCCTATTACTAAAAGAAAAGTCGCTTTTCACATATGCTGAGTAATGATAAACCAATTAAAATGGGTGRGATAAAAACCCAATCAGAGGGGTAATATAATAATTTTCATCAACTTTTTTCATGGACTACATTTTTATTTGCATAGAAATCCATCAAAATACATAGACCTACCTTTATTCAATAGAATATGCAATTACATCTTTGGTTGYCTCGAGGGGCACTTCTTCAATCCAAACACCTCAATTACATCTTTGCAGTTTAGTTTGTATGGAAAAAGTTTTCGTATGTTTTGATACATGAGTAAAGATGAAGCTCCGGAGAGTCAATGGCTTTTGTTTTTAAGTTGAGCTTTTGTTTTACGGAGTACTTTATTATAATAAGGGAATTGCTAAACGAAGTCGCAAACGATTTAAAATAAAGTTGCAATTTCGTGTAAATTTTCAATAATACCCTTGTCCNACCTTTATTCAATAGAATATGCAATTACATCTTTGGTTGCCTCGAGGGGCACTTCTTCAATCCAAACACCTCAATTACATCTTTGCAGTTTAGTTTGTATGGAAAAAGTTTTCGTATGTTTTGATACATGAGTAAAGATGAAGCTCCGGAGAGTCAATGGCTTTTGTTTTTAAGTTGAGCTTTTGTTTTACGGAGTACTTTATTATAATAAGGGAATTGCTAAACGAAGTCGCAAACGATTTAAAATAAAGTTGCAATTTCGTGTAAATTTTCAATAATACCCTTGTCCCAAAAACAAATCCACCACCACCTAACCACCGCCAACACCAAGCCAACTCCGACATTACAAGAGAGTCGAAGTCGATTTTTTTTTTTTGTCTCTCGCCCAAGCTAGTCGAGTCACCATGGGCTAACTCGCCTGGTTTAGGCAAGGCCACCATGGTGGTCTCGCCTAAACCAAGCGAGTTAGCCCATGGTGGCTCGGCTAGCTTGGGCGACGTTCACGATTTGAAGTCCAAAATCCATGGGCCCCTCGCCTGGTTTGGGCGGCCATGGTACTTTAATAAAAAAAAGGAAAAATTCACAGAAATAATCCCACCTTTCAATGGTCTTCCAAAAATAAACCGACCTCTCGATTATTCCAGAATAATCCGACCTTTGATGTTTGTCTTCCAAAAATGCACCCGGTGACTTGAAACCTGTACAAACAGGTTAAACTTAAGTTTTGAATTTTGTTTTTTTTTTAAATACCCCTTAACTCTCTCTCCTTCTCCTTCTCCTTCCTCTTTCTCACTCTCTGCCATCTCTCTATCTCCTCCTCTCTTTCTCTCTCCTATTTAAAATTTGCGTGGTAATTGCTAGAGCTGTGTGGCCTGGGACAATGGGTCTGTGGTGATGGATGGTGGTGGTGGTGGCGGCGGTAGTGGCAGGTGGGTGGTGGTCGTGGCATGTGGATGGTGATCGTGGTAGGTGCGTGTGATGGGTGACAGGTGGGTGAGGTGGGTGGTAGGTGGTGGTGGTTGTGTGAGTATGTAGTGATGAAGGGTGGTGGTCGTGGCAAGTGGGTGAGGTGGGTGGTAGGTGGTGGCGGCTGTGTGAGTATGTAGTGATAAGAGGTGGTGGTCATGGTAAGTAGTGGGTGAGGTGGGTGGTTGTGTGGGTGGTGGTCGTGGCAGGTGGGTTAGGTTGGTGGTAGGTAGGTGAGGTGGGTGGTTGTGTTGGTGGTGATGAGGGGTTAGTGGGTGAGGTGGCAGATGAGTGATGTGTGTGGTTGGAAGTGGTGAGTGGGTGAGGTGGCTGGGTGGTGGGTGGTTGTGGTG
>SNQN01000010.1:150208-168872 GCA_008642245.1 Bassia scoparia | reverse complement strand
CCAAACGAGTTTAAAATAAAGTGCAATTTCGTGTTAATTTTCAATAATACCACTTGTCCTAAAAACAAACCCACCACCACCTAACCACTAACCACCGCCAACACCAAGCAACTCCGAACATCACAAGAGAGTCGAAGTCGACTTTTTTTTTGTCTCTTCGCCCAAGCTAGCCGATGCACCAAGCTAGCCGAGTTAGCCCATGGTGACTCCGGGCTAGTCTTGGGCGACGTTCACGATTTGAAGTCCAAATCCATTGGCCCTCGCCTGGTTGGCGGCATGGTACTTTAATAAAAAAATGAAAAATTCACAGAAATAACCCACTTTTCAGGTCTTTCCAAAAAGTAAAACAGCCTCGTCATTAATTCCAGAATAAATCCGACCGATGTTTGTTTTTCCAAAATGCACCCAGTGACTTGAAACCTGTACAAACAGGTTAAACTTAAGTTTTGAATTGTTGTTTTTTTTAATACCCTTTAACTCTCTCTCCTTCTCCTTCCTCTTTCTCACTCTCTGTCCATCTTCTCTATCTCTCCTCTCTTTCTCTCTCCTATTTAAAATTTTGCGTGGTGATTGCTAGAGCTGTGTAGGACGGTGGGTCTGTGGTGATGGATGGTGGTGGTGGTGGACGGTGAGTGGCAATGAGGTGGTGATGGTCGTGCATTAAATGAACTGGGTGGTGATCGTGGTAGGTGCGTGGATGGGTGACAGTGAGTTGAGTGGGTGGTAGTGTGGGTTGTGATGAGTATGAGTGATGAAGGGTGTGGTCGTGGCAAGTTGGGATGAGGTGGGTGGTAGGTGGTGGGGTGTGTGGGTATGTAGTGATAAGGGGTGGTGGTCATGGTAAGTAGTGGGTGAGGTGAGGTGGTTGTGTGGGTGGTGGTCGTGGGCAGGTGGGGTTAGGTGGTGGTAGGTAGGGCTGTGCAGAAATTTCCGATTCGATTTTCCGATACGATATACGTGTTTTTTTCCCGAAAATACGGACTTCCGATCCGGTTTTTTAAAATTCGAAAAAACCGGATCGGAATATCCGGTTTTTTAAATTCGGAACCGTAATGCCTGAATTTATAAAACCGGATATCCGAATTCCGAATTATATGTAAAATTGGGCTTTATAAATTCGGAAATCCGGAACGGATATCCAGTTTTTAAATTCGGATATCCGTTTTTCAATTCGGAAAATCGGATATTGAGCCAAAATGCATTGATTTTAATTAAAAATTGACTTTAAAATCACGCCAATATTAAAAGCTCCCAAACCGGATTCGGATATCCGCTTTTTCCGATCCGATTTTTTTCGGATATCGGAAATTCGGAAAACCGGATTATTCGGATCGGGAATCGGATAAAAAAAATAGATTTCCGAAAATTCGGATATCCGGAATTCGGATCGAATTTTTCCGGTATCCGGTTTTGAACAGCCCTAGTGGTAGGTGGTTGTCTTTAGTGGTAGTAGGAGGTGAGGTGGGTGATTTGTGTTGGTGGTGATGAGGGGTTAGGGGTGAGAGGTGGCAGATGAGTGATGTGTGGTGGGAAGTGGTGAGTGGGTGAGGTGGCTGGGTGGTGGGTGGTGGGTCGTGTGTGTGGTGGCAGCTGTGGTGCAGGCCTGACACTACTGGCAGGTGCTTGGCTGTTGTTGTTGGCAGGTGGGAGTTGATGAGGTGGCAGGTGGTTGTGGTGGAGGTGATGAGGGTGTGGTGAAGGGTGATAATTAGTTTAGGTTTAATTATAATTAAATTAGGTTTAATTAATACATCCAATAACAGCAACAACACGTGTCCAATTAACTGGTCATAGGTCACCATTCCTCACCAATCAGATTAGGGTGCATTTTTGGAAGACACCGATAATCGAAAGGACGATTTATTTTTGGAGACCAACTGAAGGTGGTATTATTTTATGGAATTTTTCGAAAAAAAAGATCTAAGTTTAGTTTTGCTCCGTGGAGTTTTTGTGCATTCATATAAATTGCTTGTGCCTACTCAAGGAAGCACTTGGTGATAAGACTGAGCAAAACTATCTGAAAATCCGAATATTCGATCTGCACTCGATCCGTTTTTTATATCCGATTCGAAATTGAATTTCGGATCGGATATCCGATTCGAAAATTCGGATATCGGTATACCAATTCGGATGATGATTTTCAAATTTTCGGGTGCCCGATATTCGAAAATCGGATTTCGGATATCTGGGGCAGATGAGCTGAGCACGGTCGGATATCTCCGAGCCGATATCCGAACAATCTGGATATCTGGATAATTTTTCCGTATTCCCGTTCAAAGCGAAATGTTTCGGATATCCGATATCCGAAAATTTTCGGATCGGATACTACGGATATTCGATATCCGATTTTGACTAATATATTTTTAAAAAATTATGGAAATATATTATAAAATATTAAATTTTCATGAAAAAGAAATAATATTTTCGGATACAGTACCGGATATCCGATATATCTGATAATCGGATATCGGATCGGATAGCCTTGCATTCGAAATTGCTCTTGCTACAGAAGCGTCATCTGCTCTTGCAGGAGTCCTTTTACTAGGCAAGGGTGCTCCTCTCTCCCTTTCTTCCTTTGTTTTGATTCTAGGTTTTACTGCTTCATGTTCGTGATTCTCCAAGTATTAAACGCCTAATTTTGTATGATTCCGATTATTTCACTTGTGCAATACCAAATTCACTTGATTCTGATATTCACTTGTTATGGAGTGATTTTCCGGAATTGTAGTTGACGAGGATTTGCGGTTGAATTTTACTGATATTTGTTTCTATTATACGATTTTTTTTTTACTGGAATTTGGATGAATTTGTGGCTTGTTATCATTTCTTATAAGTTGTTGATTTTGTGTTAAGTATTATCGGTGTTTAAGTGGTGGTGGGTTTGTTTTTGGGCCAAGGGTATTATCAAAAGTTCATACAAAATTGCGACTTGATTTTGTGTTATCATTTCTCCTTCTCCTCCTCCTCGTCCTCGTCCTCCTTCTTCGTTTTAGGAGAGAAAAACTCCATTGTTGTAGCTTTAAGCATTATTTTTTCCTTCGTAGATTCTTCGTTCTTGTCCGTTTTCTACATTCCATATATCAAATTCATTCGCCTTGACGTTGTGAGTTCAATTCTAGCATTTAATTTCAGTTTTATGCAAGTATTAGTTAGTTTTTAATGCAATTTCATTTTTGCACTTTTTTGGGTTTTCTTTGTTTGGTTTGATACTTRTTTCTATTGTTGCTAAATTGTTTCCCTTGTTGTTTTTACATGTTTTGTGATAGGTTTTGAGTAGATTTRAGTAGTTTAATTGCTTTTCTTTGTTACCTAATTTTGAGTTTTTCCTGATTTGATTTMATGGCTTTTCCTTTGCTTYCATGCTTAATTCTTGTAGTTTTCAAGTTCCTTGCAATGTTTTGTAAGTAGTTCGCTCTCATGCCTAGGTAGCTAGGAACCCTATTATAATGCAACCAATGTCAAGATGATATTTACAAGCTCAATCTATGATAATTCAGTTATAGTAGTAGGATGTTGCCGATGCTAATAACATGTAGTACGTATATTAACTATGCTATAGAATATGATYAGATTAAGGTATAGTAAACAACATCATATTGTAATATAGGATATCCTATTAATTTCAACAATTCATTTACAATTTACATAGTAGCATATAATCAACCGGTGCATTTAGCCAACGCATCGGCATATTGTAGTTTCAAATAAAATAAAACTACCAATGTTCCTATTTTTTTTTTCATCCTTTAAAAATAGACACTCGAGGTTATGTTCAGTTCGTATGAATTTTTCTGATCTGATCAAAACTTTTTTTTTAATAAGCACTAGAATACTTGTTTAAATAAGTTGAACTGAACATAGCCTCAGTCACATATTGATATTCATTTTTTAACCTCCAAATTATTATTTTTTGGGTGAGATTAACCTCCAAAATCATAAGTCTACTTTAATTTCTTTGATATATTTTCTACACAAAATAAATACTTCCTCCGTTTCTTTTTAGTGATAATATTTACTAAATTTGGAAATATCAAATTAGTGGCAACAAATGTTTTATTTCCTCTTTTGCATGTTATTTCTTTCTATATCTCTCTTAATCACGTGTCTTATTTTCTCTCTGCCATGCACTGTTTCATAATCAAATCAAATTTTGCTAGGAGTTTGTGTTCAAGTCAATGTTGCCATTAAAAAGAACGGATGAAAGTATAAATTTTATAATTTAATTTTTTCACACTGTTACCTCAGTATGAAATTTGAAATGAGATTTTTTCTCGGGTACCTTGAGGTTTAACTTAATAGCTAATGTATCCGAATTTTAAAAAACGCCTCGGGTGCCCACGTTAGAGAAATTACTTAACCATTAATCCTTGTCTTAAACCTTAATCCTTTCTCTTTCCTCCATTCCTCTATATTCGTCTCTTCTTCAATTCCTTTTTTTACCTTTTTTTTTTCTCTCTACTCAGTAAACAAGAATCAAACCTAATAACGAAACAGACAGCGGCAATAGCACAGCGCATCGAAACGAGTGAGCAATCTCTCATCTCCTCCTCTGAGCTCGACCTGCGACGCCGCACCATCTTTCGACATCGACGACACAACAGCAATCGCGCAGCACTCAAACTATCAACCACATTCTCCGCTCACTCAGGTATGAGTTCGGAATCTATCTATATTTGATTTTATTTCTGAAATTTTCAATGATTGATATTAATTGTTAAATTTATATGAATGAATATACTAGTATAATTGTTAATTGTTCACAAATGTTTATGTTGGTTGTTATTGTTAAGATTTTTACATTCAATTGATAAGTTAGGCTAGTAACCACTTTATACTGTCAATTGATGAATAACAGATTCAATTTTTTCGTTATAGTAAGTGAGATTTTGTTTGTTAGTTGATTTAGCATTTTTTGATTTAGTACTGTTACAGAAAATTACTTTTGGCCTGTTTGGATACTAGATTTCATTTGAATTTTGGAATTGTGCTAAATAAATTGTTTGGTAAGTTTAGGAATTTGGATTTGTATTTGGCCAAATCCAACCAAGCCAACTTATGTTTAATGTTATGTAATTTCAAACTAGTATTTGGCCCGGATGATACTCCGGATTAAAACGTTTTTTATACTATAAAATAATAAATATAACTTATATGATTTTAAATACAAATTATTTTGTCATAAAAACTACAATTATTTCTAACTAAAAATTATTTATTATATTCGAGTATGCTTATATAGCATATCAATTCATGATTTCATATTTTGATAACATCATAAATAAATTTAGATATAAAAACATATGTGTTATGAGTAGGATTATAAATAATTAATTTGATACTCGTATGTGTTATGAATATTTTTTTTATTTATTATTAGACAAAAATAAGTGTAAAAATTAAGAAAATAATGTCCACAATTTTAGTTAATCCTAAATATAATGAGCTTATATGCATGTAAATATTTTAATTACATTTTTTTAACAAAGAAATGTTCACATACATTATTCTATATTTTCTTAATAAATTTACTGTAGTTCATATAAAAATAAACAAAAACAAACAATATGACCGTTCATAATTATGTAATTTTTTGAAGCGGGATTCTTTTTAAGTAAATAGATGAAGAAATTATTTATTCTTTTTAATTGAACTATCTATATTATTTTTTTAAATCAATAATAATGTATAGATTTTAGATTTCGACAATATATGAGAAAAATATCTATTAACTACTATCACTTGTCTTTTTTAGATGTTTCATACCATTTTGGAACGGTTTTTAAGAGTTGATTGAGTTACGTTGAATAAAATAGTTGAGTAAGTTGGTAAAAAGTGTGAATAAGTTAGGTAAAAGAGTAAATGTGATGAAATTTTATGGGAAATAGAATTTTGGGTGAATATGATTGGGTAAAATAATGAAAGTTGACTTAAGAAATAGTAATTCATTAATGTTAGAATAAATAAAGTAGGTAAAAGGTAAAAAAGTTTATTTTTAGATTGGTTTGGAACATCTATTGAAAACGGTCCAAAAGAAAATTGGAAACTAAAAAACGGAGGGAGTAATAAAATAAATTCCACCTCTAAATATTTTTCAAAAATTCCGCACATACTTCATTAATTACTTATCTATATATTAACTACTATTAAAGCAAAACCATCATTTAATTTTCCCTCCAAATTCTCGTCATATCTTTAATGATGATAATGGCATAAAACATAACGCATTAATATAATTTAATAATTATGTTTTGGAAAGAAAGTGATCATTTGACTACTGCTATGCTACAAGGAATATTTTATTATTTTACACTATATTTTTGTCTAATAATACAATAAATAAATATTATTTACTCTTATCCTATTTTTGTTTATATTTTCAGCAAAAATGTCTATTTTATTGGGTTTTTCATTAAAAAAACTAACATTTTTAAATAGTAGAAATTTATTATTTTTTTTGTTTTTTTCTAGTATTTTATTTTTTATTTAGAATTTTTTTTTGTTTTGATTTGATTTATTTTTTTCTTTTCTATCTTTGTTTTTTGTATAGATAAGATATTCCATAGCTAGATTTTATTTTCTTTTCTTTTTGAATTTTTTTTACATGTTGATTCAATTGTGAATTTCATTCACCACGTCTTCAATAGCTAGCAAAATTAGCTAGAAAGTTTCTCATCCGATGTTTTTAAGATAATGATTCCAATTGTCATCTTTCCAAACTTTTCTACACCAATGTTAAAAAATTAGTATAAAAAAATAATAAAATTTAAAAAATTTCGAAGTGTATTGATTAATATAAATTAAAGAATCAAAGTGTATGTGTAAGTAATTATAAAACAACTTTAACTTTATCAAATTATTTAATTTAAATACTTGATTGTTTGCGGTGAAAAGTTGATATTTACAACCTATCTACTTATTTATTGCTTGAATGTGTTACGTTGAAATAATAACTTCTCTCTTCTAATCTACTTTTGAAAGAGTCGAAATCCTTTGAAAAATATACATCGAATGATTTTTTCTTAAAAAAACATGAGAATAATTAGAATTATGTCATATATAGCCACTAATAAACATTTAATAAAGGTAAATAATGCATAACATGTGACATAGTTTGAATTATAAGAGATAGTAAAATAAAACTTAATTGGAAGAATAACAATTAAACTTTGATTGACAAATTCAATTTTGATGAATTGAAACACTGTGTTTTTATTCTAATATCAGTACATAACATTATATCTTTATTTACTCAAATAAGATATCTTAATTTAAACAGACAAATTGAGCTTTGGAGAGGAATTTAATTTAAACGAAACCAATTGTTCTTATTGTTTGTGGAGTAAGATTACTTATTGGTCTGGTGTTAATTGCAGTTTGAACTAAGTTATTGAATATAGCTGAGAGAAATGTCGATGGACGGAAGTTTTTGGTTGAATGCGGGGTTGGCAAGTGTTGTCCAAGAGTTGGAAGTGTTGCTTATTTCAGTTCTCTTGAAAGGTAGAAAATTCAAATTCAATTCATATTTTTTCAACTTTATTACTTTGATTTTTATATATTAATTTATTATGTGTGAGTGATTTGTGCTGTGTTGGTAGGGAATGAGTTGGAGGAGGCACAGTGGTGAATGTTTTATTCTTGCATCTAGCTACACGATAAATTTATTGAGCTGTTTTTGGCCTATTGCGAAGAAGATGATTGATTCGTTGTAGTGGAATTGTTAAATTTACAACTTTGAGGTTGAATTATCCTGGGGAGTTGTAAATTCTATGCAAGAGAGATTTTTTTGTCATTGTGAAGAAATGGATGATGTCTATCTATTGGAGTGATTGAGACATGTTCTAGATGCGGGCGGGTTTTTAGATTCCATGAGCTTGCTAGTTTTGCCTTTTGTCGATCACTTGACCTGACACATTCTTGAGGGGGTAATTCTAATTCTAATTTTAACATTTATCAATTTTAATAAACTATACGAGTATAAAAGTATTTTTTTTTTATCATGTTTGATAAAATTTAAGAGTCCGGACATTCTTTCGTCGAGTTAATCTACTTTTCTTTCGACTGGCGCATAAGCATTATTGATGATACTCGTGGTTTTTTTTTAGTATTAGTAATCCCTATCCGTTTTTTTTTATTTGCACAATTCATTTGCACGGGTTTTCAAGACTCAATTTGATTACTAATAACTCAATTATATTATTTTTAAAATATAAAAATTTGATATTAATAAATTTATACATTTAGTTGATCAAACAAATTCACTTGACTATTTTATACATTATAAATTTGATGAAAAGTTGGTCAAGTTTACTAACTTTGACTCAAAAAGGAATGATGCAATAGATTTGTAGGCTTATTTTAGGTATCACATATAAATTTTGCTAATTTTTATATGTCAACACACGTGTCTTTTTATATTTTGACTGAACATTTACAATAAATATTTTTCTTTTTTAATAAAGTATTATTTGTTGATTATTGTATTATTTTGTCATGATTGTTTTTTATAATTTACCTCATGTTCAATGAATTATTAACAGTGTTATGTATATTTGATAAAATATAGTCCTTTATGTACTACAGGTCTACACTTTATACTTGTTTTATGAAATATCCATGTTGTTTTATGAAATCACATGTTGTTTTATAAAATCAAGATATTTTTTTTAAACTATACTACTTGTTTGAATTTATAATAGATTGGAATCTTTATAAAATAGAATTTTTAAAAATTATTTGTTAAAATATAAAATTTATACCATTTTTTTTTGTATCAAGAATACATACCTATAAAAACAAAATTTATTAATTATCTTAAAATAATGATTTTAAGAGAACCAAAATTTTAAGAAAATATTTTGATCTATTTATATTTTGAAAAGTATTATTTTTGAGACATCTAAAAAGCCCAAATTTTGTTTGCATTTTGCACCTCAAAAATCAAAATTGAGCCCAAAGCCAAAATGAATATTGAATTGCTTTGCATTTCAAGGCCATCTTCTAGTCTCCTGTCCTTGTAGGCGGACGGCGTCTCTGTGTCTTTCTCTCTCCTCTCCTTACTCGACGGACGGCGACGGCGTCTCTATCTGCGCTGCTGCCATTGTTGCGTTGCTACTGTTGTTGCGTTGCTACTGGWTCGATCTTAATACTGACTGTATCATTGTTAGGGTTTCGGTTTTTCAAGGTACTCCTCTTCTTGTCTTCTTCCCCTAATTTTGTCTTCAATTCTTTATCTTTTTATCAATTATTTTGATATCCACTTTTAATAATTAATCAGTTTGATTAATATCTTTATTATCTTTTTATCTCTTTAATTAATATCCACTTTTAATAATTAATCAGTTTAATTTATTCTCAAAATAATTTCAGCTTTACAAATGAAATCCTAAAATTGAAATTCTAATGTTTCCCAAACATGTATATTGAAATTGAATTCCAGAAATTCAAATTCTAAATTTGAATTCAATCATTWGAAATGAATTACTCATATCCAAACACAACCTTAGTGTAAKTTGAAGTTCGTTCGTTTGTTTGTTCTGTTAATGGAAATGTGACCTATTATATTTGCTACAATGCTCTACGCCACTGAATGCACTAATGCAGTGTGGTGTGGTGTGGTGTGGTGTTATAGAGTGATCTTTGATTACTGATGGTGGTAAGATTGACGTCAACAATAACACTAGCGGCTACACGTTACCTCTGTYTTCCTCCTCCTTGTCATTTCTCCCTCCGTTCAATGCACCGAGGCAGAGGTGGTGATAGTGGCAGCTCTTCATCTTCTTCTTTTGTTCACGCTTCTTCGAAGTTTGTCTGCCTCCCTTTTCCATTATTTATGTGTGTTTGGCTCAACTTTATGGGTGCTTATTTTTATTATTATAGTACTAAGAATATTTATAATTGCGTTTTTAGCAGAGGAACAAACCATATGAATATGGGAGGTAATCGCGGTGGATCAAGAGGTCGAGGTCGTGGGCATGGTGTTGAACTTACTACTTCCAAGAGAATTGATAGTCTTGGTAGACTATTGTAARTATTTTGAAAACCTTGTTTTTTTCTTTAGCAACTTGATAATTCTCAATTTGGTTGGTAAATTCTGTTTTTGTTAGAAAATTTGTTCAATTGTTTCTAGTTGCACTTGGCTAATTAACCTTTATTTATAATCACTTAATATGGTTGTTTAATGTCACTGTTTCATAGAACTCGTATATTGAGACATGGGGCGACCGAGTTGAATTTGGATATGCGTAGTGATGGATATGTCAGGCTGCAGGATTTATTGAAGCTTAACACAAAAACGAGGTCAAATGTCCCTCTGAGTTTACATTCCATAGATGAAATTAGAGAAGTAAGTCGCGCCCTTTTACATTTTGTATTATCTTTATTAGTGCTTGATTGCTTTTCGAATAAAATGTCTACTTCAATATCATTAGATATGATATGTTTTAGGCTCGATGGATTTTTAAACTGAAGACTATTCATAACCAATTATGTTGGAGCTATTGCATTTTGAAACAGATCAAGTTTTATAAATTGTCGTTATGCCAGGACATAAACATACTAAAGTAATAGTGCATTCACTTTTGGTCTTCATAATCTTTAAAAATATAAGTTAAAGCTTTTCTTTATATTACGTTGGCTTATAAGTTTATGGTATTTGCTTGTTTAGTTCTTGTTATCAGAGAATGTTGATGTAATGTAGCAATTTTTAGGCTGTAAGGATTGACAACAAGCAGAGGCTTGGCCTTTTTGAAGAAGACGGAGAACTGTGGATACGTGCGAACCAAGGCCATTCTGTAAAGGTGAGGTGGTTTTGCATAATTATCAGTCATCATTCATTAATATAGATTATGAAGTCAGACAATTTTCCGTAAAGACTAAGGTTATATCAAGTTCCATATCTTGATCTTAAAAAACTCTAGACTAATGGAGAATGCAAATTTTTATATTGTCGGATACTTGGATCCCACTTGAGCTTCAAAAGCTGCTTGAGTAGTTGAGTATGAATGTTTTCAGAAGACAATGAAGTTTTGTAGGAATCGAAAAGGAGGTTATACAACAATATGGTGGGAGTGGAATTAAAGGAAAATCGATATGTAATAGAAAATGATGGGAACAAGTTTATAGTCTTTGACTCTTTGTTCCTTAGAGCATTCTACATTACTACCTCTATCCCTCAATAATAGGTGGCATTTGACTTTTGATGGTCAAAGATTTTTTTAGACCAATGATTTATTTTCGTTTGATGATTTCAAGAACTGCCAATCACAATCTTCAGAAAAATTTTCGAGAAAATATGTTACAACTTTGGCCACTAATTCACTAAAAGTCAAATGTGGCCTATTATTTAGAGACATGGGAAGTGTTGAAGTATGGACTCAATTAGTATCCAACGTAATTGTAGATTGTTGATATAATTCAGAAGGATATTTCTATTGTTTAGAAACGGTTGCTTTCTGTTCCATTTTGCCTATCTACTGCCAACAAAACAATTGCACAATGGTGAAAGAGCTTGTTTATGAGGAATTGGTACCAACCTTATAACTCATTCATGACCAAGTGTCCAAGTGGTCTTATATAAAATCTTTCATCAGAAATCATCTTTGTTTTTCTCTGAGTGAGAAGGTAATTGTAAAAGTAGATTTTTTCAATAAAACATAGGAAGTAACATAGCTCTATTACTTGTGAAATAGCTCATGTATTCTTTCTCATTTAAACATTCAAGATTACCGTGTATTGATGGCAATCCTATTTGATGATCAAGTAGCTTGATAGCAGCTTATCAAGCAACCGTATTGTAGCTTTGTAGTTACTACATTTTTTTATTCATTTTTTTGAATCACATTGGAACATTAATCTTTTTTTTTTTTTTTGTGTGTTCAGAAAGTGTGAATACTATTTAGAAGAAAAGGTGCAGAAATGGGCATCTTTGGATTTAATTTATGTATCTCTTTTGTTCCAATGTGTTCTAACTTTTCATTCAAGTCTTGTGAATTGTGAAAGGATGCTCCTTTGTATTTTAAAATCTTAGATTTAGAAGTTGTGGTGGAAAGAAAGTAAAGAAGAAGAAATGAAGAATATTCTGTTAAACAATTCATAACTACCGGCAAGGGAAATATCTGACATTTCTTTGTATCATCAGACATTCAGACCCTTGATGCAACACTAATTACTAGGCAATCACTTTCTTCTTCCTATTTTAAAGTTGTAATCAAGGGATTTTTTCTGTCAGTTTAGAACTTTGGGGTTTGGCATTCGAGGGCCATAGCATAATGTGTGTACTGGTCGGGAAGTGTGTGGAATCCGATCATCCATGCCTGGAGCGTTAGGGAGAGAGTCCTGGAGACTTGAGCTGCAAACAGTGATATGTTGATTTAAATATTTCATGATCTATGATTCTTGTTTTGCCGTTGTTGTATCACGATCGTTTCTTTTCACTCTGCATCAGTAATGAGAGTTTATTGAAGCAAGTCCTTTCTGTGGACAGAGATCTGGGTAAACAAACTGCTACAAATCTCAAGTCTCCACTATTCGCTGCTAAAATTTGAGAAGTTTTGGTAATACGGATGACATAAAATGGACAAAGATGTTTTGCTTGATAGTTGATAAGTATGGATTAGTGGACTGGATAGTACAAACCGAGTGGCTTGTTTTCTCCGAAACTGTCAGTCAAATTTTAAAGGAACACTTCATGATATTTATTTATAATGAATTTTTTAACTGATCTTCTCTTTTTCTCCCCACTTACGGTACTTGTTATTGATTGATTGATTGATTGATTTTATTGATCTTCTATATTCCTACAGAGTTTGATTCTCTTTTCCCTCCATTTTTTCCCCCTCTGATCAGTTGAATTATATTGCGCTTCTCAGCATATACCTCCCCATTATGCCAGTTTCATTACAGTTATTTTGTAGAAAAGTTAACTTGTTGCCTTCTGCTTATTGTACAGTTTGTATACATGGCACATATAAGCGGAACCTTGACCCTATTCTCGCGTCTGGTCTCAAACGAATGAACAGATTACACGTTCATTTTGCATGCGGGTTGCCATCAGATGGAGAAGTAATAAGTGGTATGTCTGGTGAACAATTTTATTCCAGTTCTTTCTTGCAATTTTCTCGTCCGACAGTATTTTGCAATTTTATGCATAGTTTCTCAAGTTGATCTCAATATCCAATTACATGATACTTAAATGATATTTTTTGTGCTAATTTTCCAGGCATGAGGCGYGATGTTAATTTGCTAATCTTTATAGATACCAAGAAAGCTATGGAAGGTAAATTATTTGCGTGTTTGGGTAAATTTGTTAGTAGTAGCTAGCAGGCAACCTGAATTCCCCAATCATATTTAATGGGATTTTTGTGTTTTATCTTACTTGGCAGATGGAATGAAGTTTTACAAGTCCGAAAATGAGGTAATACTGACAGAAGGCTTCGATGGCGCTGTCCCAGCTAAATATTTTGAGAAAATAGTATCTTGGCCTGATAGGAAGCCCGTGTCTTTCCAGGTTTAAGTAAATTTTAGACAAATGTAGGCAAACAATCTTCTGTTCTTAGAAAATATAGGCAATCATACATCTGTTCTAGTCAGAGTGTTGATTTTGGAACATGTTGTAAACTTGTAATACACAAATATTGGTGCGAATCGATGCATTATGAAACTGGAAATTCTTGATCTTTATGTGCAAAGCAACAAAGCATTTCTATCCTTTGGTGTTTGAGTTTGAATTTTCGTTTTTGCTTCTAGTAATTGAATTCTCCATTTTTGCAAATTTGAGCAGGTGAAAGCAACAATTAGGTTTAGTATTCCTCTTATCGGCTCATGCCATAAAAGGCTTTAACCGAATCTACCATAGTGGTAGTATGATCCATCGGACGAACAGCCACCAATTACAACGCCGGTTACCCACCACTCCACCAGAGTATTAAAAAATTTAATATCAAAGAGGATCAGTATATTACTTACACTGGTATAAATGTATATTACTATTGTTGTACAACTACAAAACACTACTTACTTATCTCACTGCTACCACATATAAGTGATATAACAACACATTCATTTAAAGTCTTATAACTCAATATACTCTCAATGTTATAAAGCCGTTAAATTTCGCCTAACTCACTTGTTGTAACGACTTTTGGCGGGAACAMAATAGACTATGAATGAAGCTAGTTCTTTAACCATMTCTCTCCTGCAAAAATGYACTTCCATTACTTCACTYAGAAAAGCCCAGAAACTTCATGCCCTTATATTAACATCCTCAACATCTTTCACTTATTACAAGCCTTTCCTCCATAACAATCTCCTTTCTATGTATGCGAAATGCGGTTCGCTCTTCTATGCCCACCTTGTGTTCGATAAAATGCCTCAAAGAAACTTCATTTCTTATAATTCAATMATTTCTGCCTTTGCCCGTCACCCCGATTTCGGCTCTCATGCATTCAGGTTGTTTTCACAGATGAGGCATCGATGTTTTTCTCCAAACGGGGCGTCTTTTACCAGCCTATTAATGTCTGCTTCGGATGCTCGAAACCGGTTTCAAGGATTAGCTCTCCATTGCTTAATTATCAAGTTTGGTCWGTTGTTTGATGTGCAGGTTCAAACTTCTTTGATTTGTTTATATTCTAATTGTGGGGAMCTCATTTCTGTTAACCATGTATTTGGTGATGTACTTGTCAAAGATGAGTATACCTGGAATTGTATTATATCAGGGTATYTGAAGAATAATAGGATGATGGAAGCCTTGTGTCTATTTAGAAAGATGCTGTTGAGTGGTGCAATCCCAACAGAGTTTACATATTCAATGGTACTAAATGCTTGTGCAAGATTGAGCAACTATTTTTGCGGCCGAATTGCTCATGCACAAGTTATTATGACTGGTGTGCTCCAGGACCTGCCTTTGCAGAATGCATTGGTTGACATGTACKCTAGCTGTGGTGACACCCAGTCTGCATTTCGTGTATTTGAAAGAATTCGAAATCCGGATCTATTGTCGTGGAACTCGATGATGGCAGGATATGCAGAAAAAGGAGAAGGGGAGAGGGCCATGGACCTGTTTGTCCAACTCCAACATCATGCTGCTCGTAAAGCAGATGAATATACATTTGCTGCTTTAGTTGCGGCCATTCAAGAATACCCTGCTTTGTGCTATGGAGAACCCCTACATGCACTAGTCATAAAGTTTGGATTGGATAGGAGTGCGTTTGTTGGGAGCCCACTGATTTCTATGTATATCGGACATGGAAGAGTTGAATCTGCTGAAGGAGTTTTCAATTCGATCTTGAAGAAAGATGTGGTTCTGTGGACTGAAATGATCTCTGGTTATACTAAACTGGAAGATAGTGAAAAGGCAGTTAAATATTTTTATTATATGTGGAAAGAAGGTCATAAAATTGATGACTTTGCTCTCAGCAGTGCTTTGAGTGCATGTGGTGATCTTGCTACTTTCAAACAAGGTCAAATGCTTCATTGTCTGGCCATAAAAACTGGTTATGATTCTGAGATGGCGGTATGTGGAAGTCTAATCAATGCATATTCCAAAAATGGTGATCTGGGAGCTGCAGAGTTAATATTTGCTGAAGTCAGTTTCGCTGACTTGAAGAGTTGGAACTCAATGATAGGTGGTTACAGTCACCATGGAAAGGCTGAGGAGGCAATACGGCTTTTTGATGAGTTTTTATTTCATGGTCTGGAACCAGATCAAGTGACATTTATCTCACTACTATCTGCTTGCAGCCACTGTGGTTTAGTCGAGAAAGGAAAGAGCATATGGAACATCATGGAGAAAAAGGGTCTGTCTCCCAAGTTTAAGCACTATGCTTGCATGGTAAGCCTGCTCAGTCGAGCAGGGCTTCTAGAAGAGGCTATAGAAAAAATTCATGAGTCGAAATTTAGTAAGAACCATCTTACATTATGGAGAACTGTGCTAAGTTCAGCTGTTTCAAACAAAAATTTGTCTGCAGGACGTYATGCTGCGGAGAAAATTTTACAACTTAATGCACAAGATAGTGCAACTTATACCTTATTGTCAAATCTTTATGCTTCTGTGGGGAGTTGGGATGGTGTCATTGAAGTGAGAAAAAGGATAAAAGGACTAATGTTGGAAAAGGATCCAGGATTGAGCTGGGTTGAGACAGCGAAAAGCTTGGAAGTTTTTTCATCGGGTGATCAATTGCACCCAAGGATTGAAGAGGTAAAAGCTCAGCTGCAGATACTAAAAGGAAACATGATGTTAGGGCAGGATTTTAATGAGGTATAGATAAGATAAGGATTCTCATCTCCTCTAAGACATGAATTATGACTGAGATGTAGGTATTGCTGAGAGCAAAATCGAGTTGCATATACACGATTTCAATTTGGAAAAACAGCTCAGAATATATTTATGTATATCAAACAACAATCTTCACAGATTCTAGATACCGAATACTTTCTTAGCCAGGGCAATGGTGAAACTGATGCCGTAACACCTAAATATTGTAGCATGTCCTACAGAAGTAGCCGTTTGGCCAAATCTAAGAACTCATCACAATGGTTTCTCTTCATTCTTCAGTGCTGCTGTCTTTTGCTTGGCTAAGTGCTGCCAGTCTTACCACTAACTGATGGTTTACTGTGACAGTGCAACAATATGCCCTAAAAGGATCCCATTTTCAGATATACACTCAAAGCCTCGTAGTTGCAGAGTTGCCTGAGCAGCCATGACTGACATTTCTTCGAAAAAATTTCCTTTCCCTAAGACAGGGAACAGTGAATTTGGACAGTCATTTTGCCAAGCTTATCCCATTTTGCCAATGCACACACAAATGGTTTGGCATTCTGAATCTGTCTATGATTCACTTAGAAGTATGTCAGTAACATATCTTTTTCTGAATTTTTCTTCAAAAATCGTTTCACTTGATATCTGTCGTCGCTGCAGCAATTGAAATAAGAAAGCTGTGTTTTGGTATAATCCATGTATTATATAAAACAATCCTGAGTTCATTCCTGACTATGATTTATGATACATTATTATTTTTCTAATTCTGAGCGAGGACTACGTCGTAACCCCCAAACAAGCCTTCTTCTTTCTTTTTTAACATTATATCCTGATATAGTACTCTAGCAACATTCAAATTATCAATCTTCATGAGCCAAGCTTGTAAACTAATCTAAAAAAATAAAATAAGAAAAATAAAAAGCTTGTAAACTATACGTATTCCAATTATTTCTTTTAGCTCCTAACTGCTATGTTATCCCTAGCATAAATCACAGCTTAGCAAACTCAAGCGTACCCTTGCCATCATGAGCCTTCCTGTAGAAGTATAGAGTGTAATCAGAATACAGTAACTTCTTGTACTCGGGCTTCTCACCGCTTTCTTCCAACACTTCGTTCAAAGGTCCGATCATCTCGCTTGGCTTAGGGTTCACAAACAGGGGAATTGAAATCCTGTTCTTGCTTTTGTTAGCTGTCACACGGTGTTCAATGCTCTTGTACTTACCRTTGCTCATAATTTGCAGCGCATCACCAATGTTGATCACCAGAGCACCAGGGATAGGTGGCACATGTACCCAGCTTTCTCCATCAGGTGCTCGCACATAAAGTCCACCAATATCGTCCTGCAGAAGAATAGTGAAGCTGGACACATCAGAGTGTCGCCCTACTCCCACTGCAAGCTCAGGTTTCGGACATTTGGGGTAGTAATTAAGATTGATCCTCTTCGAACCTGTAATGAGGGACCATTTTCTCTCGTCAATCTCRTTTATGCCGAGCCCTTTCATCAATATTTGCGTGAGTGGCTTGATCACAACTTGGCTCCTTTTCATGTAATCGAGAATTTGATCCCTGGACCATACAAAAATAACTTTCTGACTAATCTATATTTTCATGACAGCATAAAAATGGATAGTGTTTTATTGTATCAGTAGTGCAATATTACAAGTGATGCGAACGAAAGTTACCTGCAGACAGTAGGCCAAATTGCAAGAGCCTCTTCGTCAGAAACATAAAAAAGGCTAAGGTAATCCTTCCATTCCAGGGCATTCTCCGCTTCAGGGATAAAGCTAGTATTCAAGCGTACGTGATTGCTCGGAGAATTCTCCTTGAAATATCGCCTCTTCTCCTCTGGTGGCAGGGCAAAGAATGCACGAGTTGCGAGTTTCACATCCTCCAGTACCTCAGRGGGCACCCTATGGTTAATGATCTGAAAGAATCCCCACTTCTGAGCAGCATCACATACTGATTTTATCACCATTGGATCATCCCAGTCGGACACATCGATCRTGGGGATCAATGACTCTTCCAAAATTTTCATGTAGGAAGGCCTTTCCGACTCAGGCTGTATRTACAGTTTGGGCAAGTCCTGTATTTTCGTCTCGGATAAGCCCTTAACCCCATGACCAGCTTTTATTAGATAGTCTGTCAGATCCTTCACCTCTGATTCATCCTTCTCCAACTTTAATGGTTGATCCATCTTCTGGCTATTCTTTTCTAACTATACCTAAGTTGTGGACATGTAATTCTTTATGCTGCTCATTTTTCAACTGAAACCAAATTAATTAGAATAATTCAGTGTTAGACTGTTATTAAAGAACTTASAACACATTCAAATGAAAGAAAAACTGTTATCACATTTTCTATTTAATAAACACAATGGAGTTTCATAAGTATATATTCATACTTATATTTCTA
>SNQN01000010.1:125550-141214 GCA_008642245.1 Bassia scoparia | reverse complement strand
AGGGGATAATGGTTAACTGGTAGTGCTAGAAAAAGAATTAGAACTTTGTAGGTAGTTTTGTAAAATAAACTGTTTATTAGGTATATTCTTTAAAAAAGGGGTGTTTAAAAGGTAGTTACTGAAACTTTTTCCGTTTATATTAGACTACTAGTCCCTCCGTCAGCCAATTATGTAAAAAGTTGACTTTTTTTTACGTAATTTAACCTAGTAAATGAACAAATTAGTCTAAATAATTTTAACACAATGAAAATTAGGATGACAAGTTTATTGTGTTAAAATTATTTTGATTAATTAGATTGTTTATTAGATTAAATTTCTTCCTCAAAAGACGTGAAAAGTCAAATGTTTCTACAATTGCGTGGGGGAGGGAGTAAATTAATTCCCGTGCGATTGACAATTTTAACAAATTTATATGTAGAATTTTGTAAATGTATAATATTTATATTTAAATATTCAAGATAGCATTAATGGAATAGAATTACGAAGTGGAACACGATTATTCTTTCCATATTTTCCATTCTTCACTATTAATWTCTTTATTTTATAACATGTTATTAGGACGAAACCCTTCAGGAAGTGTATTCARRATTTGGATCTATCAATTCCTCCCTCTCTTCTTGAGCCCTAAACCTCCTCTCTCACGAAACCCTCTTTGCATCTCTGTCAAGCAGTGGCGGCGCCGGCTCGCCGCCTCGCCGGTGACCTTTGGCTGTTCTTAYAAGGTCGYCGGCGAGCGGGCTTTGCGTTTCTCCCCTTTAGATTCACATTTGCTTTCACCATTGATCCATCAATTTGAAGTTCTCCTTCACGCACCATCGTCGCCCTGTTCCCTTCYTATCCATGCGCTCGTCCTCGGTGGTGGCGTTTGGCTAGGTTCTGATTGCTGTCGTCGGTTGCTATTTGTCAAGGATCGTTTCCRGTTAGGGGCTTTGATGTTTCATCTGGTTTTGGGGGGATTACGTTAATTGTTTTCTTCTTTTAGGTTTTTATTTTATTTTTTGTTTGATTCCTTCCGTTGTCTCCTGCCTTCGAGTTGTGTGGTATTCATCAATTGTTGGCGTGTTCGGCTATCGTCTCGTTATGCTGGAGATCGGTGATATGACTCGGACCTTCACGAGTCTCAATACTGGAGATGGTGGCTAGGTTTGGTCTGTTCCAGGGTTTGGAACGGTTCTTAGACTTCGGTCCTACCCAAATCGTGACTTTGGTTTGGAGGGTGTAGTTTTACTACTTTGTTTTCTCTCTACGACGTTGAGCGATTCTTCCGTGCAATAGATTCTTGAATACGACGTCTCTTGGGGCTTTAGTTTTGTCCAATAAATTTGCCCATTGCGGTGGCTTCGAAGTTGTTTGTTTTTGATTTATAATACTCCCTCCGTTTCATATTATTTTGTGCATTTGGATTTTTTTAACTATTCATGAATATATAATAAAAATAGAGAGTCAGTGGGTTCTTATTTGAATCGTCTTAATAATTACATTATTAATATTCAATTTTTATAATTTTTGAAAATATAGAATTATAAATTTTAAGGATACAAAATGTGTATTGGGAAACATATAAACAATAAATGCACAAAACATTGTGGAACGGAGGGAGTACACGTTTTTAACTTTAATTTAACTATTTTGCATTTTTACCTATATAATTTAATCTTTATGTATTAATTCCATAAAAAAAATCATAATACAATTTATAGTTTTGTTTTATAGTATTTGTGAAATACTTTTGCATTCTAGTATCTTCGGTGTTTTTTTCAACAGTTTTGTTTTTGTTTTTTTTTTTTTGAACTTATTTTGTATGAGTGAAAAATAATAAGTATGTTATTTTCAATTTATTAGGTCCTATTCTCGTCAACTGAATTTTGTTGAACTGAACTTATTTCTACTGAACTAAACTTATCGGTACTGAACTGAACATATTTTTATTGAAACCTTAACAAACTTCTTAAGGATTAAACTTAATTTTACTGAACTGAACTTATTGCTACTGAACTGAATTTATTATTACTGAACTGAACTTATTTTTACTGAAACTTATCTAAATAAGTTGACAAGAACGGGGCCTTAGTGCTTATTTGAACTTAGGGCTGTTAACGAGCCGAGGCTCGAGCTCGTTAGACATATATGAAGGCTCGGGTTGAGGCTCGAGCTCGTCRAGCCTCAAAGTTTGAGCTCGAGCTCGAGTTCATTAGCTCGACATTGGAGCTCGGCTCGAGCTCACTTTAAAGCTCGTATAAGGGCTCGTCGCTGTCCATAAAGGTGGTAGGTGGGCCGTGGGCAGTCGACACGGGTGGCACACTAAGAGCACTAGACTCAGCAACAAAACAATCGACTCAGCAACACACAACCGACTCAGCAACAACCAACGCACCGCAACAGCAACAACGAGCAACAACAGCAAGAATCAGACAACGCAACAGCAACAACGTCGCTTTCGGACGCCGGAGCACGGTAGATTATAGCACGACTTTCGTATTAGGGTTCTTCGTGTTTGTCTTTTCGTGAGTTTTTGTGAATTGTGATTTCTGAATGTTGAAAGTGAATTGTAAGTTTAATTTGTTTAATGGGCTTTGGACAATTGAGCCTAGCATAGGAAGGTTTTTAGCTATTTTTAAGTTTCAAACTTTAGCCGGCTCGCGAGCTTTCAACCGAGCCTAGTATAGCTGTGTATCGGCTCGTTTTATTTTCGAGCCGAGCTCGAGAGCTCGCGAGTCGGCTCAACTCATTAACAGCCCTATTTGAACTCATGTTATGAAGATAGCCCATGGAACTTGAGGAATTCTCAGACGTACGTCACAGTTTAAACACAGATTCTCTAGTAGTATCGCGGTGACGGCGATGGTTCGGGCGAAAGTAAGCAATTCAGGACAAAGAATAGTAATCGAGACTTGTAATATTGTAAGCATTTGGATAATTGTAATTTGTAAGTATTTGTATTTATTTTTTTCAAAATAATTTATATCAAAATATTCCACACCCTCGAATTTCTAGAGCTCCCCCACTGCATCCAACCTCCTCTTAATTTTCCAAGCCGTATCAAATTCCTGTTGATTTATTTCCACAAAAAGCATAGTTTTCAGCGAATCATCCAAAGCATAACTTCACACTCACACGATCTTTTAGAACCTCTCGTGGTAACTCCTGCTCACCCTTCCTCCTCCGCTTTGAGAACCATCTTATTAACTCAATAACTCTGATTCTATTAACAACATTTGTAAGTTATCACTCCCTCTAGTGTAGCTCGGACGAAATGGAAAACAGACATATGAGATATGACATGAAATACTAAGGCAGTCTATCATCCAAATTATGAGTTCGACGTTTCTTGAACTCTTTGACCCTTTACAATACAAAATTACTAATTACTAAATTTCTTGGCGCATCAGGTTCTTCAAGGTTGCACCCAAGTTGGTGTTCGTATGTTCAGGGAATCACCAAGATCAGTGGTTTATGGATCAAACAATAACACACAAATGCRAGACTAGAATAAAACACCTTCAGTTATAGTAATTACCTAACGCGAACCAACAAYGATAATCTTCAACCATACCTCAACTCAATAAAGCATCAAGAAAACAAGAGTCGGAAACTATGTTCTACAAAAATCGCATAAATTGTCTGATTTGTGACCAAAACAGCGCATTACTTGTCAAAATTATACTAAGCTTTGGTTGAACAAAGAACAAAACATATTCTGTAACGAAAAATCCATAATAAACCACAACTCTTCAACGCTTCTTAGACACTCCAACAGTCTTTCCCCTACGTCCAGTGGTCTTGGTGTGTTGTCCACGAACCCTGAGACCCCAGTAATGACGAAGACCACGGTGGTTCCTGCAAACAAGATTTTCGAAAAAAACATGTAAAAAMTTTATGTTTCAGCTTTCTATTACTAAGAAACTAGATAGAAATAAAACTTGGGTAGATCACAACAATACAAAGGCAGACAATTAACACACACCTGATCTTTTTGAGACGCTCAAGGTCATCCCTAAGCTTCATGTCAAGCTGGTTAGAAAGAACTTGGCTGAACCTTCCATCCTTGTAGTCCTTTTGCCTGTTAAGGAACCAGTCTGGGATCTTGAATTGCCTTGGGTTTTGGACGACAGTCATAAGATTGTCGAGCTCTGCATTAGAAAGCTCACCAGCCCTGCAGAAAACAACTGATCAGTTCTGATACAGCCCTCAAGATATTACAGCAAAAAGAAACACCCGGCGTACCAAGCCATCAACAACAACGAACACAATTACAAACAAAGGAAGCAGGAAAAGGGATACCACTAAACTGCTAAAGCAAGGAATAGAACACAACATATTAGACAGCATTCACAATCCTAATCGATGRCGGAATCAAAAACTCAGCARAGTAAACAGTTGYCTAATAAACGCAAGGAAAGCTCAGATTGCACATATTCCAAGTATTACTGATGGCTTAAGGAGTAATCAACAGCATAATGTCCGAACACTATTGCAGGATGTGCAGTTGCATTCAGAAACTGATTACATTTGACAACATTAAAACAAACAATGGAATAATAATATGAAATTTATTAACACAGAATTGACAAGTTTGAATATACTCAACAHGGTGATATGATTCACAATATAAACCCTAAAATCTTCTAAATTAAAATATAAATAAAATACTTCTTTCTCAAAAAATTCAAGCAAACCTCAAATATAACATTCCGCAAATCTAATCACAAACAACTTCGGGGATCAATAAAGACCAAAAATTATTTCAAAATTAACCATTTACAGACTTCAGAACCAATTATAACAACACAAACGCAGCAAAGTTCAGAAAATTCGAAGCCCTAATCCTCATCTAACATCAAATCACTGAAAATAACCTAAAATATAAAAACCTTAACAAGCAACAGCAAAACCCCAAGACTGATCTAATACTCGAAAACCCTAGTTCGCAGCTAACATGAAAACCCCTAAAACAATCGATGCATCATCAAAAACCCTAACTAATTAACAAAATTGAACCCAGAAAGAATCGATTAAGAAAAGAATGTACCTTTTGTTCATGTCGAYATCGGCCTTTTTGCAGCAGATATTGGCGTAACGGCGACCAATACCCTTGATRGAGGTCATGGCGAACATGATCTTCTGCTTTCCATCAACGTTGGTGTTCAACAAACGCAGAATGTGCTGGAACTCTTCGTTTGCTACGAGCGACTGTYCATTCATTCAAATCAAACATAAAACAACAAATTAGTTCATCAAATTCATCGATTAGATTGATTTGATACAGTAAAACGAGGAATTAATCGAATAACAGGAAGAAGAACCAACCATTTTTGCTGATTTAGCCTCCGAAAGTGCTGCTGCTCTCTCTCTCTCTGCTCAGTATCGCTCTGGAAAATGGAGGCACAATTGGGAAAATAAAGGTTGGATTGCTAGGTTTTATATTTAGGGTATAAAACCCTAAATACTGGCAATACGATATCGTTTTGGGTTTGTTAATTCTGTTGGCTTTTTTAAAAATATTGGCGCCTCTTAGTGAATGGGCCTTTAAACCTCGCATTTATTGTGAATTGGATTTTGATTTTTTATTTTTTTTAGCACTGCTTCGTTTCATACTTCGTATAACATGATAAATAAATTTTCAAAATTGGAGTCCGTTTACATTAACTGGACTGAACTGAATGGAGTTAACTGAACTGAAAGAATATTTTATGAGAGAGAAATGAGTTAAGAACTGAACTGAACTTAAAATAAGCTAATGTAAGCAAATCCTAGGTCATGCTTGGATTGAGTAAGTATTAAAGGTAATAAAAGTCAAACATGAGAAAACAAACGTGTTTAGAAGATAAATTAAAGAGATAAGTGGTGTGTGTGGTGGTGGTGGTGAAAAGGAAATTATTACACCCCATTCCAGGAAGATATTACCCTCCTCCACACTAGAGTAATATTACTAGAGGTGGTCAAAAGTAACATGACCCATTAACACGAAACGAAATCGACACGTTATTAACGAGTTTGGGTTGAGAGATCTTGACTCGTTTATGTAAACGGTTGACACGACACGTTTATTGAACCGACCGGGTTAGGGTGAGAATTTTCAACCCATTTAAATAAAGGATTGACACGACACGATTGCCCTAATTATAACATTATATGTAAAAAAAGACGTGAGCGTTAACCGACAAGAAAATTACCCGTTATTAGCGGTTGGCACGAGGGTGTCAAACCCGTTTAATTTAAACGGTGTGACAGTTTGACAACAACACAACAAGTTTAATAAACGGGTCGGTTAATAATGAAGGGGTCCAGCACGTTTATGTGAGTGACACAACACGACACCTTGAAACACCTCTAATACTTCCCCCATTTGGTATTGTCCTTCTAAGTTGTGTCATTGTTATAAATATATTGGGTAATGACTATTTCTCTAACTATATAATGTTTAACATTGCTTATTTCACACATAGCCATAAAATTAACAACCTTACCTCGCTTCTTCTTTTCTTTCACTCAATGCAAGATCTTGTTGTTGTTGAAAATATGCAGTAAGTTTTTTACAAATAATAGTGTGAAAAGCCTTTTGTTGACTAGAATTTTAGAAATAAATCAATATGGTTGTCTGGGTAAATGGAAAAGATAAATTTAAAATGAAATTCATAAATATATTATGTAAACATTAAAATCAATAATAAAAGATAGTATAGATGGCAAGTTGGCAACATCACCTTTACATTAAAATGGAACACCTGATAGATAGTTATGCAAAGTTTAAAAGTTTGGAGAGTTTGACGGGTGTTTTAACGAGAAAATTCTGAAATGATTATTGTTTTAGACAAGAATGAAATAGTAAAATAAATTATATCGAAAAATAAAATATTCAAAAATGGAAATTGGATTTTGAATCTAGTTGATTTTGAATCTTAGTTAATTTAATTATCAACAATCCAAAAAGATATTGAATGTATTAATTATTAATATATATATATATAAATGATATACAAAATTTTAAAAAATAATAAATTTGATTTTCTTATTACATTTTATAATATAATAATCAAATTTTATATTTAGGCTGTAAAACCTAAAAAAGTTTAAATTTTTACTGTGCAATTGCACTTTTGGCTGGTTAATTAGTGTATGGCTTTCAAACTTTCATGTTGTCTGTTATTTATCATGGAATTATTTTTTAAAATTTTTATGGAAAAAGTTTTCAGTTTTTTTATTGTATTATCATTCATTTTTCACTCATATTTATTACTATTATTAAAATTAGTATTTCCATTTAAATAAAAATCCTAATATGGTCGTTCTCTATTTTTTTTCCAGCTTTCCAATTCTCAAAAACAAAAAATAAAAACTACAGCAATGTCGAACATCCCTGCTACTTGTTTTTATTAAAAATTCATTTTTCTTAGTTCTTTCTTTGTTTCAAAAGGAAAAAAATAAAAGGAACGGATGGAGTATAAATTTCATAGTTCACAATCAAAATGAAATGTAGAACAGTTACTAAATTCACACTAGATAGAGAAAATTCAAATAAATTGAAATCCTCATAATCAATTAGCTATGTATATAGCAAGACATGGTGATGATCCAGATCAAAGGACGGCTCGATTGAGCATGAGTTCCGTAGCAACAAACAAATTTGTTGTTAATATGCTTAGTTTGAGCCTACGAAGGCCACTTGTTGAGAAGAGGATTATTGTACAGCTATATATAATATATTCGTGAAGTAATTCGAATAGTTCATGGTATGTGTCAAACTAACAATGTTGTCTCAAATTTATATGTCAGACCGGATATACCACATTGAGAAAATATTTCAATCTTAGTGTTAAACTAAAAGCCGAAAGGGTAATCGGATGAATAATATTTTCCTATTAAATATGTCATTGTATTAACAATATACAGACGTAATAACTTGCTTCTATAAGTTATATGTTTGTCGGAATTTGCAAAGTTTTACGTAATAATGGTGTGAAAATAATACTCCGTAAGTGATTTTTTAATCCAATTATGAYGTGGCATTTTAGAATTAAATGAGTTTTTTAAAAGAAAAAARCAGTAAATTTAAAAGTATAAAATGTATATAATGTTTTTTTTTACAGAAGGTAAAAGCGAAGAGGGAGCACCCTCTAAGTGTTAGGATACAAGCTTAAGAAAGTAAAACAGTGGAAATACTTCATTAATTCAAGAACACTGCTCCTATCTAGATCATGTCGATCAGTAGCCTGGTCTGAGAGAAGGTGTTGCACGTAGTTCCAGTTCCTTAGGTACATGTTAACATGAAGTACTCCTTGCTTAAGCAGGTCCTTGAGGATCCAGTGAATGGCTTTTGAGGTAGCTTGTTCTTTGTGGGCTCCCATGATTCTCAGAACCTGCTTTTGGTTGCTGCTACCTTGACTACGTGATGCAAGGTATATAATGTTTAAAGAGCCATGAGGTGAGGATGAGAGGTTTGCCTATAAAAGGTTGTTTAATGAGAAAATTTGTATTGCTTATGTTGTTTAATTTAGACAATAATCTACCAGGAAAATAATGAGAAAACCCGCAAAAATGGAGGTTAGGTCTTACATTAGTTAGATTTTGATTAATGGATGATCAACAAATTTTGTGATTTGGAGTGTAAAGTGAAAAAATTAATGTAAAAACGTATCACATGACATACATATGCATATACATTGTCACATTAWTGAAATCGAAATTCGAAAAAGAACTGCCTAAYAGAATGTAATTAGTCAAAATGACAATATCACATGTGAAATTTCATAAGAATTAATTAAACTTGTTTGGTTGTTAAAATATAGTTTGTGAATTGAATTCTGATGTTTTRTGGACGGGAATTGAAAATTACCATAATTTTACACTCCACGCATTTTTTTACGTGCAACAAACAAAAGTTATCTGTTTCCAAATTTATGGGATTTTGAAATTTCTACATTTTTTTGCAATCAAACAAACCCTAAATTTCACAAACTTTTGAGTGTTGCAATTAGTGAAATCAAATTGATAAAAAGGATATGAAATTGGCAAAACATTATTCTATGATATTTAACCCTATACACATGATTATTTTGTTTTCTTTCTTAAAATATTAAATTAAAAATTGAAAAGGCTCAAAATGAAGGCTTTTGAATTTAGACATCAATATCATCAATTTACATGTGTGTGTTTTTTTGTCATAAATTTTGATTTTCCAAAAATAAACGACCTTTCGATTATCCCAAAATAATCCGACCTTTATAGTGTATCTTCAAAAAATGTACCCAATGACTCTTAACCTGTACACCAGGTTAAAAATTAGATTTAATTTTTTTTTCTTTTTTTTAAGTCAAAGCCCAAATCTCTCTCTCTCTCTCTTCACTCTTCTCTTTCTCAATTTGCCTCCTCTCTCTCTCTCCTCTATTCGTGTCTGCTGTAGGGCTAAACAAGTTTGTTGGATGGTTCTGGGCTCGTGGAAGTTGGTTGGTGGCTTGGTGTGACGAGTTGGTGGCGTGGTGCATGGTGCAGGGCTAAACACGGTGGTTCAATTGAGAAAAGAGTAAGGAGGAGAGAGAGGGAGAAGAGGTGGTTCGTGGCTAGGTGGTTTGAGGTGATGAGAGGTGGTCGTGGTTGAGTGGGTTTGGTGGTGAGGGGTTGTTCTTGAGTTGGTAATTGTGGGTGGTTGTGGTTTGAAGGGTTTTGATCGGTGGTGGTTGAGGCGATGAGGGGTAGTGAGTGTGTGGCTTTGCGTTGGTGGTGGTGAAGGGCGGTTCGTGTGTCTGTGGTTTTTGGTGGTTATATGGTTTGAGGAGTTGTGATCGGTGGTGGTTGAGGTGATGAGGGGTGGTGATGTGCGAATGTGGGCTGGTGGTGGTAAGGGGTGGTGAGGGATTGTCATTAGTTTAGGTTTAACTATAATTWATTTTTAGTTAATTTAGGTTTAAATTTAATTACAACCAACCACTAAGCGACATGTGGCAATTAACCTGTTCAATAGGTCACCAATCCTCACCAACCGGTTAGGGTGCATTTTTGGAAGATAAGCCCCAAAGGTCGGATTATTCCGGGATAATCGAAAGGTCGGTTTATTTTTGAAAGACCACTGAAAGGTTGGATTATACCTGTTAATTTTTTCAATTTTAAATTTAAAACACTTTGCAATATTTTAGGAAATGTATATTATGCTTTAGGAAGGATGAATATGTGGATAAAGTAGCGTGCCACTTGTTTGACATAGACATACCTCAGATACGCGTACATATGTGTGTGACACACAAAATGATTTGTCCAGTTTTTTATTACATTTTTGGACACAGATTTAAAAAAGGTGATGGAGACTTCTAAGTCACATTTTGAAAGACAAAACTTGTGTTCTCTTGTTTTAAAGTAAAATATTTAATATTCATTGCACTTTGCATTTGGAAAATTACTAGWCAATCCTAAACCTGATTACAAGTCGAGTCRATCTCGAGTATCACTAACCTCGATTTGAACTTGATAGTGAGCGGAGCTTAACTTAATAAGCCCACAAAATGACACATCYATAGGCTTAAAATTAGCCCACAAAGTTATTTTTTTACAACTAAACTCTTGAGGTTTTATAAGTTTTCTATGTGTAACACCCCAATAATTCTCCACTTTACCTGTGATATATWAAATGAAAATACGGAGAACCATTGGCATGTCACCGCCACGGCGCCACGTGTTAAAACGTTTAKGCTAAAATAATAATWTRCAGCGGAAATCAAGATAGCGAAAATAGTTCAAACCAAAGTATTAAAATCCCAACATATAAAACTCGTTAAACAAGTTGGAACCATTACGACCCTTATTTGCAAACCAAGGTAAAATCCCTTTTTAAAAACAGTAACAAAACTTCCGAATAATATCCAAATTGTTCTGAAAAGTCTACAATACGTGCACAAATATTAAAGTATGTTCGGCTCCCCATAATTTCCATAAAATAGAGATCATCACAGGGTCTGCCAAAAGATAGAGAAAGGTGGGACATAACAAACAACACAAAGCACATTAATCAGCAGAAGCTGGTAGTATGTACAAATTAGCGAAATCAGAAAACAATACGAACAAGCATCTCCCCTAAAAACTGACATACCGAGTTACAGACACCTGTTTAGAAAAAAAAAAGAAAACCAACCGTGAGTGAGTTCATAACCATCTTAACAACAAAAATATAGCATATATAACGATCCCAAACTCATACCAAACAATTCCACTAACTTGATTACATACAGCCTCCATACAACACAATCCCAAAATCATCAAAGCTGCCTTGTTAACGTAGATGTACCTGCAAAATAATTTACTCGACTCAGACATGGACTCAAGTAATTATATTAATATGATTGAGTAATAGACAAAGGTTGTCCAAATCCCGACACCCAACACAGGTGCCACAGATTCCAACGAGACACACTAGGTTTGCCACAATTTCAATTCCCCATGTAGACCGTGGCTCCCGTGGGGGGGCTTGGGCCACATTGATGTGTTGCAGTTGTGTTGTGGATTGAGCCACAGAACCCGCATGTGAGTGCCGTTTAGAGTCTGTCGATAAGGAGATCGCCCCATGCTATAAAGTTTAACTCACGGAGCCAACATAGCCCGGAAACGTTTTGTGCCAAAACAATGGACCCCAAACGTGTCTTACTCCCAGTAACAGTTCGTGGATCGCGGATCATGATACGGATCGAAACTTTGACCCCAATCCGCCCACATATGCGGCCTCCTACTCGTCTCATTGTAATTCCATCAAACACGATTATGATGGCACGCAACTTAGCTTTCCAAACTATCATTCGCGTCTAATCAAAGTCTACTACAAAAAAGTGAGTTCCTTATTATACAGAAAATGCGACTAGCCTAGTAAATAGTATGACGCATTGATATCATCAAATAATACGGTGCCTAAAAAAACCGGTCGTCCATAATTAATCTGACTTTAATGTGGTTCACCTAATTTTGTCGTCTTATTTAACAAAATATAACAAAGCGTGACACAAACAAAACAATATATACTATATATATATAGGGATAGGATCATGTAGAAACACAAACTTTAGGTGAAAACTAAAAACTTTTAATCTTGACCGTATAGAGATTTCAAGATCAGACATCACGATCTAACTATGTATATACTTGTATTTCAACTGAGTAACATTGAAGGTTTAAAGGGTCACGGTGTACTGTCCTCACAACAGTAGCTGAAAAGTCGTTGCGGTACCCCTTACTGCTTGTATGACCCCTTAAAATGCTAAAAGTATCAATTTATTTTGGTTTTCACGGTTCATGAAGATTGTGTTTCATGGAATGGTGGCTGACATATATATATATCCCCCCACCCTTAAAAGTCCCTTAAGGGATTACTGTTCATATGAACAGTGTTTTGGCGATTTAACCCTTTTTTTGGCCATGAATTACAAGGATGCCATTGCTTTTATAAGGGGAGTCATTTGCTGCAGGTGGCATGTCCATCTTCTTTATCTCTCCTTCTTCTTCGACCTTTTCACACGTTTTTCGCACCGCTTTTCACCGCCGTGTTTCTTCGACGTTTTCTTGCAGTAAAAAACATCCAGTTGCGGGCCAGATCGAAGACACGGTTAGCTACATGCCACCGATCGGACCCAAGTAGACACGGTTAGCTGCATGCCACCGATCGGACCCAAGTAGTGGTTTGGGGTTTTGCTTGGGTCCGATCGGTGACATGCAGTTAATTTCGATAAGCTTGTGTGTTGCGAAGTCTTCTATCGGGTAAGCTTCGATTTCATCAATTTTGCCCGGAACAATTTTTTACTTTTTTTTTAATAATAATTTCGTTGTATATACCATGGTCAAATTGATTGTTTGATGTTTTTTTTTTTGGGATTTTGAAGTTGGAGCTGAATCACAAGCCTTAGCCTGTTGCTGCTTCTCTGCATGTCCGAGGTGTGTGGATATCCCTACTACTTTGAGAAGTACTTTGATGAGACTTACAAATACAAGTTTCAATTTCGTTTTTTCTCATTTGTTTATTGCAGGTTTTTCTTCATTTTCTTGGATTATTTGATGATTAGGATTTTGATTCTAGAATTAATTGTTGTTTGATCTAACTTTTGGGATTGGATTTATTGTTAATTTGCTTGAAACAAATAAATATTGTAGAAAGGATTAAGAAGTATAAGGGAATTATTCACATGGTTAATTTGCAATAAAGCTGCTTCCTTTTTTATTTATATCAGTTAATTTGTTGAGGTTTTTAGTTTGTTGATTTTTTTATGTCATATCCATTATACTATATTTGCAGTGGAGTACTGAGACGGTCAAGGTTGTAGAAAGGACCAAGGAAAATGAGGTCACTCGATAAAGGAAGAAAAGCTTCTGGCAACCATGGATATTGATGAACCTGAGAAAGAGAAAAGTGGCCATCATGAAAACAATTTATTGACACTGCTTCAAACCTTCAACTGATAAGAGAGCTTTCAGGTGAGATGTTCATGTTTGTCTACTTTTATCAGTTCTATGATCATATTAAAGTGCTTTTGACGTTTCTGGTTTGTGACTCTTCATGTTATAATTTCCATGATTTATATCCTTTGATGTGATTTGTGAGGTCAATTTTAATCAATATTCCATTAGAGTAGCAATCTACTCTAATGTACACGGTATTTTGCAAATATAGTTCATATGTTACAATTTTAGGAGATAATTCAAGTTGTAAAAAAGGATTCTTTCCGGTCAAGCATTACTTATGTTAAGCTCTGAGATTTATTTTTGTAATTGACAGTAATCGGTCAGTCTTTCCATAAGTGGATTTTTTCCATCCTATGCAGTTTGTCTGAAGCTCCATGCTACACTATGAAATTTACTGAGGTTTGCTTGTAAATTTACAGCCTATTTGATAGAAGGGATTGGGGAGGGGAAAATGGAATAGGGAGAAATTTTCTTAGTTTTCCATGCCCTGTTTAGATTAGGAAAAACATATGTGAGTGTTGGCTCAAAAATGGGGTGATTTCGAAAATTCTGGTGATACTTGGAATATTTTCAGGGAAATTCTTGAGTTATTGGAGCAAATGCTTTATTGCCTTTCTAGAATTTCTAGGTGTTTTCTAAGTGTTTGTTTTTATTTTCTAGCAATGCTTTCCATCTTCGCGGTTTAACGCCTTCTATTTTTTCATTTTTAGGTCATGGAACAAAGAACATGTTTTTGTTCATTGCAACAATGTTCCGAAGCCTACTGAAACTGAGCAATATTTGAGGAGAAATTACGCCACCAATGTAACTGAGTATAACGCTGTTCTGGCTTCTATCACTGCTCAAGACAGGTAACCCTTTTAATCTACTCTTTTTTTTTATTTCTTATGCTGCATGCTGGTATGTTTTGCTTTCCTATTTTACGACATATTTGCTGCTGAAGCAATATATACATTCTATGCAGAACATATAAGTAGTGTATCTAAGGGATCCGATAATGTATTCCTGTAGTTTTAGCATTCTCTATTCTGTTGACATATCTATTTTTTTCCTATTCCTTTCTATTAGTTCATGCAAAATCAAGTTTTTCTAATCGCTGTTTCAAATGAAGATGACATTGAATCTTGTTCCGCTTAATTGTTAGATGGCCTAAATCATCCAGTTTTCCGTTCAATTGTCATTGAGTTGTATGCATTGATTTAGCACTTAAAATTTGTGTCAGGTGCGGGATCTTGAGCGCAAATGTATAGCCTCCTTGTTGCAATGGAAATCGAGTATAACTGCATTTTCTGTTATCTAAGAAACAAATTTTATGTATTTCCTCGTGAACTTAATAGTCTTTAAATTCCTTACAACTTAATATGTGGACTTCATATAAGTCTTATGACCCGAGAATGGTTGTTCACATACTATAAAACAGGTATGTTGGAGATGATTGTGGATTGGTCTCTGATTTTGCTTTCTCCTTTGCATTTGCAGGTATGAACCTGTTTTGATGCATGAGTTGCTCGCACTAAATGGGTTGCATAGTATGTTGAATGAGGTAAGCAATGACCTGGGGATTTAACGTTGAACATGGAACTGGCTGTTTTTTGTTTACATTCTCAATGAAGGCCAAATCACATCTTAAATGGTATTATTCATGTTTGTGTGTAGGATGAACTGAGGGATGACGTCCTGCTGGTTTTTGCCAACAAGCAAGATCTTCCAAACGCAATAACTGCTGCAGACAAGCTTGGTCTCCACTCTCTTCGTCACCCGTCATTGGTTCCCTTCTAATGGACTAATGGTTTGCTTAGTTTGGTTCCCTTAGTTTTTTGTTTTATAATAATGGACTAATGGTTTGCTTATAAGTGCCCACATTGTACAAAAGCAAACAGTACTACAATAGAGATGAGAAGGTCAGCTAAGAAAACCCACCTTTAAGGGTTGTCTTCTCCAAGCGAACAGCAGCAATATGACCGTTCCTTTTTTCTGAATCTAGAAATCTATCTGGCTTACGAAAGAAAACAAAGTGAAGCTCCCGCTGACCAGGCTCAGGACGCTCTAGCCTTGAGCTGGCTGCTTTACTTAGTAACTCATACACTCTTTTCTGAATTCGACTACACTTCATTTCTTCCTTTCCCAGATTTATGCATGGAAATCAATAGAATCATATTATATGTAGTGAAGCTAGAATTTGGCTCAACAGTGGTGCGGTTTGGAGGCCCGTTTTGGGTAAATTGTTGCTGTCTCG
>SNQN01000010.1:105636-117242 GCA_008642245.1 Bassia scoparia | reverse complement strand
CCACTACCATGAAAGAAGATTGCTGTCAGAAAGGACACCCAAATTTCTGGAAATTTTTCTGGTGGTGAGATTTCAGAAGAAGCCCACCTCAGTCTAGCTTGATACACTTCAAGTCAATACTTGGCCCAAAGTATGCGAATTTCTCATCTTTTTTTTTTTTTTTTTCAAATATTGAATTATGTGAATTGTCTTTTTTAAGAGTGTGTTTTATGGTATTTTTTCATTTCTGCAAGAAAGGGTTTCTTGCGTTTGTTTGTGTTATGTTTGTTGTCATGTTTTTGTTAGTGGGAGGTTGGTGGTTAAAAGCGGGATCAAAATCAGGTTTGCAAAATGCCTATTTGCTGTTAATTGTGTATTTCGCTTTTAATATTTGTGGGATTGGTGTATTGAATGCAAGTTGGTTAAAATTGCCCTAATTTGTCTGATTTAAGTAGTTTCGGGGCTCCATTTTCAGTTGTTAATATTACTGATTTGGTGTCAATGTGATGCGAATAATAATCATGTTATTATGGATGAAAGTGCACTGGGTCTGGTTTTATGGAGATTAAACTTTCCACAGTTGAAGGTTTATTATTAATCTCTTGGAATAAAGTCATTATGTGCATGATTTGAAGTTAGTGATACTGGGTATTTCAATAGGTGAAAGTTTTGTTTGTTATGGGTTGCACTTCCCATTGTTGTTTGAATGCTAGGATGGCTGAGAATTGCAGTTTTGCTACTGCGCTGTTAGAAGTTTACAAACTTTTGATAATTGGAATTGGAATGTCTTGTTTATATTGTCTGGTGTTAGAAAAGGCTATAATTTTTTTGTGTTACCACTCGTTTCACCCTTGGGCTTAATCCAAATTCGAGGATACTTTCCTGGCATTGGTTAGGTTCCAATCCTCCGCTCTATATTGTTGTGGGATCGAACCCAGGTTTTTCCTACCAGAGTTTGTGGCCCTGTTCTATCATTACACCAACAATGAATGGATTAGGAAAAGGCTGATAATTTAGTTGTTGCAAGTTAACTATCAATACCCATATTAATGGAAGGGTTGCAGAGCGGGCAACTCCAAGATTCGAGTAGTGATGGTGCTGTTTTCGATAAGTTGGTAAGGCTGTCGTTCGTTTTATGGAAACCTGTTTTAAGGAAAAACAATATTCAGTGGAAAACTATGAATGTGAAGAATAGTTTTCCTTTGTTTGATCACTGAAAACTTAGGAGAGAAAGATTAGGACATGAGAAGAAAAGAAGAGGAAGGAATGGGAGGACTGAGACAAGAGAGGGCATTAGGGCGGGGGGAGATAGAGAAATGTGGCATACCATTGATTTTAGAAGGAAAATTAATTTCCCTTCTTTAAAAAAAGCAGTTTTCTCCCTTTAGTAAATGTTTCCCACCCTTGACAAATCAAACAAAGGAAATGAAGTTAAAAAATTTTTCTCCAAAACAAAAGGATGCCTAATCAATACGAGCTTTTGTATAGTTATGTGTTATGGCTGGGTAAAGGTTGTTTGCAAGGATGAAAAGTAGTTATACCATCCTTGCGGAGAGTGGCTTTCATGTTATTTTCTCCCTTCTATTTAGCCACGGATCTCAATGATAAAAACTAAAGCCCCAATCCCACACGAACGTGTCACTCTTGCAAACATCCATAGGTTGACCATGTATTATCCTTATGGTTGCTTGTACACTTCCATGGATAAACATCCCCATTTTTGATGTTGAGATGCATCTTATTTTTAAGTCTTAATCCTTCTATTTCTCTTTTTGATGCCTCTTTCCTATTCTTGAGATGGAAAAGAAGTTTGCCTATTTGTAATAGAATGTCTTGTACTCCGTATTATTTTTAATTTGTATGAGTCGCTTTGATGAAGCAAACTAGCAAAGCTTATGGTTGCTCTGTCCAGTGACTACCTTTTTTTTTATTTATCCAAAGTTTGCTTCTCTTGAATTGATGATTTTTTAAAACTATGTGCCTTATTAGGTTGCAATTGCCGCGTATGTCGAGTAGGTTCCTGTATGCTGRAATTGGGTTTCAAATTTGCGTAGTTCAGCACTATTGTGGATTTGGGTTTGGTTAAATCTACCAGGAATAATTATGTCTTTGAACAGGTCTTAAATTTGGTTTAATTGTGTCAAAATAATAATAATAAAATAAATAAATTTGGTTTAATTGAGGTTAAGACCTTGTAATGATTCCTGCTGACTGCAGATAGGACAATTGGACAAAAATATGTATACATGACATGCCAAAAGGACTTTGCATGAATGAAGAATTAAGAGTGGCTTGTGTTTGCCTCTGGTAGGAAATTGGTTCCTCCAATTGAACCAACAAAGTAATAGATAATCCTATAGATAGTGCCATGTCTAATCATTTTTATTGCTCAGGTCAAATCAATTCTCTGTTAATTGTTCTGGATTCCGGGAGAAAATCTTCAGCAGGCAAAAATGCTGGTCACCGTTAGTTGGTCTATACATCTTCTCCACATGCCAAAATGTTTCTTGATGCTTTGATTCATATTCCTAGACCTTCGTAGTCACCTAATGATTGACCAACTCTATCTAGACTTGTAGTAGCAGTATAGTAGTATACAGAGTAGTTTCTGTGGCTATTGTTACCTGAGCGTTTGAGCWTTTTAATGTTGAAAGCTTCACAAGATACTCTTGTATATGGTTATGCAAAAAGACAATAATACCTTACAAACTTACTGTAGTGTTGCACATTTATCGTCTTTAACTAGATGCATACATGCTTGTTAAGTTGCCAACAAACTAGGGAACCATTATTATCACTATTAGATTACATATTATGAAGCATCAAGCATGTGAAATCTGCCTCCTGTTGCTGGAAGGGCACCTTGGGAACAATGGGAAGTACAAGTACAATGTAATCTTGTTATAGAGGTTACTTAATGAAAAAGTAGAGTTAGTTAGAGGAACGGAAAATTTATGTGGCTATAAGTAGAGGCCTAGAGGGTAATAGAAAGGGAAAATTAAGGTGATAATCGGCAAGTGTTTTAGTTAGCTTCGGGAGTGATTAAGACATTCAATTACCTGAAATCTATTTTTAGTAGTGCTGTAAATTTCCATTAGTTATCAAGCAAAGATTCAAAGTGTTCAGAGTTCATTTTCTTCTCTTTTAGTCGTCATCTTCTTTCTTACATGTCAGTCCGCTATGCTGGTTCATAGCACATTAGCATCTGTGTTCCTATCATATAGTCATATTTATTCTAAATTWAGCTATTTTTCATCATGGAATTGCTTAATGTAACGAGAAATATGAATAGGTGGAGTGCTCAACCAAGCAAAATCCCSTGGACTTTTGAAGCTGAGGAGACAATGTACCTKCTGGAGGGGAAAGTGAAGGTTTCAGTTGATGGGCACGAAGGATCTTTTGAAGTCGAAGGTGGTGACTTGATTGTGTTCCCGAAAGGAATGAAGATCACTTGGGAAGTGCTTGAAGCTGTGACCAAGCATTATCACTTGGAAAAGTAAATCAAAGTAAATAATTCTCAACAACAATTCCTATTGCTTATCAGTGTCTGTTTCTCGCTGATAACCCCATTGATTGTTTGACCTTAATGTTATACGTTTGTCCATTGTGAGATACCGCGATACTTTGTGGTAGGGTTGCAGTGCTAATTCGAATGGCTTAAGTTGTGCTTATTTTGGTGTTTAATAGTGCCTTACGAAGCTCGGGTCCTTTTGAGCTATATTCTTATGAGACTCCATGGCGAATCACTGAATATTACTGAATATCCAATGGCTTGCTGTAGAAGTTAATAGCAGTTTGCAAGTAGATCTGTGTTACGGTTTTAGTGTTTAGATTAGTGAAATCCCGGAAAGCCAACTAGTTGCTTTATTTGGAACTGTGGAAGTCCTTGGATTTACAATTATGACGAACTAAGTGGGTCATTCTACAAAGCATACCCAATTATTGTTAAATATTACCCAAGTGCTTTATAAATCACTGTACTGCTTACATTTGGACTGGTTATTTTTTGTACGTAAACTTGCTGTATGAATTTTCACTTGTTATTTCCCATGTTCCTATACATCTTTCTTCTCAAACCCCATTATACCCACAGTTACCTTTCCACCAAGTGTCACCATACATGGATTTACGTGTTTCCAGTGCCCACGCTCCTACGACCACGGGTTGCAATTGCAAATATGAGAGCAGTGTGAACTCGGCTTAGTAGGGCTTAGGTCTGATGTCACAAATGAGTATGATATGAGATGACTTCATTGTTGTCAATATAGACAATTTGAAGGCAAAACTTATTGATGGACCCTGTATGAATGTTACAACAGGGACTAAGCAGGTTGAGCCTACGTATTGCAGTGTTAAAGCTTGCTCTGGTCGAAAATGAGCCATACTGAACGATGAACGTACTGTGGGAACGTCGTTAGCCATACGAACGGAATGCATCTTGAAGTTGCATAAACCTGGCTTAATTATGTGTAATAGATGTATCATTAAATTACCTCACTAATACATGAAGTTTGGCTTTGAAGTACAATTTCAGTAAAATATATAATTGATAGTGTGAGTGAAACTTCGATACAAGGATACAAGATGTTGACAAGAAAAGGGGGGGAAAGTTCAGAATAGATTGCGCCAAACTAACAAACAAGAGGTCTTATTAAAAACTCAACAAGATGATGCCAAACGTCACCAAAATAGTACGAACATACTTACTCCGTACTTACAAAGTATTGGGATGTCCTTACTTGCACCTTCCTAAAGTATGACTAGTATTTTTTGCACCGCCCGATGCGGTGGCGTGACTAAACAAATAAAATATTTATTAGATTTTCGCATGTTTTCTTATATCAATAATTTTCATTGGTTTTAGTGTTCGTTCATCGTTAGTTCCAAATATGAAGTACTTTAATAAAGAAATATAATGATATAAGGAAATTGTGCTAAACTAATATAAGATTGACATGAATATAATGTGAAGGACATATTACTTAGTGCACAAATTAATACTGATAACTGGTTGTACGTTATAATACACTAAATTTTCCACGTTAGTTCACCAATTTCGGTTATCAGAATATCATCTATAATTAGGTGTAACTTTTATATGAAAATCTAAGTTTTACGTTTTCTTTCTCATTGTGTTCACAATCTTATAATATTTTTGTCATTTGAATTCTTTATTTAGTGTTACACTTAGATTATGCTGTTTCATTGTTAGCAATATTGATGTTAAGAAGGAAAAATAATTTTGAAAGCATTTACTTAATTAGTAGTTCACATTGAAATTCAATAGTTAATGCCATTACAATTTTTAACTTGTCATCCATTTATGGCAATTCGAAATTGAAAAATAAAAAAGTGTCGATAGGTATTTTTAATATAATTGTAAATTAAGAATCAGATATGATATCGTCAATTTTTCTGTAGGGATAGAACATTAAGGGTATGTGGACATTGTTTGTGAGGGGAACCATCTTCTACCCCCATCTCACTTATATGATAAGAGATAAACCTTTAATAAAGAAATTGTTCCAAGGCTCCGTTTTCACACTATTTCATGTCCGTTAAATTCATTTCGATTCATTTATAGTCATTTTAGTTCATTTTGATTGCAGTTTAATAGAAAATAAGCCAAGGCTTAGCTCTTCGTAACCGATAAAGCAATGTACACAAGGTCACCAGCTAATTCGAACCTCATAAGTTCTAATAAGTACCAAAGAGAAATAGAATACACATAAAAAGATACAAAAGTGAATGAAAATCACATCATGGAACAAATTATGATATTGCAACCTATATTACAAAAGGTAAAAACAAAAAAAAAAAAAAAAAAAAAAAAAAAAAACTCCTCCAAAGGAACATCAATATAAATCACAGAAGTGATGGAATATATTATGTCCTTTGTCTTTCCATGATAAGGCTTTCATTCAGTGCATACATGAACATGATAGATCGAATACCTTTCAAATTCCAACATTGACCCTCTCTCCTATTATTATGAAAAGAAAGTGTTCCACACCACATTTCTTTCACCACTGAACATTTAGTGAACATTTACTCATCCATCATCAAAAACAAAACAATAGGTCTTCAGATAACAGCGCCCCCCTCCCAAAAAATACCTTTACTGATTCCAAATATAACTTAGCGGAGGCGTTTTGGCATAGTGGGATATGTTAATTCAGGAAATAAAGTGAGAGTGAAATGAGGACATTAATAGTGGAATTTTATAAAATAATCCAATCCTTTGTTTTGGCATGTGTGGAATAAACTTAAAATTTTGAATCTATGTTTGGTATTGTGGGATTAAGTAGGGATTAAATTGAAAATTTACCAAATTTACCCTCTATAAGTGATTAAGGTATAATATTCAATTAATAGGGAGGGATATTTTAGTCTTTCAACAAAATAATCTCATTCCCACCAATTTTATTATCCTACCCTTTAGGTAAAAATCTGGGAATAAGAGCCAAATATCCGATTCCCCTTCATCATTTTCAAATTAATTCACCTTATCAAACATAAGTATATAGAACTTTGGGATTAATATCTCATCCACCCATAATTCCCTCATACCAACACGCCCTTGTGACTGTTTCTTGTTGTATTCCTTTTCTCCAATGTCTGTTGAGAATGTGGACATTAAAAGTGGTGGATTTGGACTACGTTCAGGGTGGTTCGTGTTTGTTCGGTTTAGGTTATAATTTGAGATTTTTGTGTACGTTTCGTTATCATTTAGGGCCGTGTCAAAGATTGTGCAATTCTCTTATTTAACTAATTCTATGTTATGTTTGATTTATTGATATTTAACTCGCTAGTTGTTTAAAGGCTGGATCTTTGAGAACTAATTGTGCAAAAAACGGATGTGAAAGTAATTTAATCCAATTTAGCACAGATGTAATTAGATAAGTGCCAATAAAATATTGTTATATTTTAGATGAAGGTATTACTTATTAGTCTTTTTAACCTTTAATAGATTACATAACTAGATACTACTCACTCGACGTCCAATGGTCGACTTTTAAATAAAAAATACGGTATAATACTGTTAAAAAATCAACTTTTTTTAAATGTGATTATTTTTAATAATGTTTTATTTGTGATAATTAAATAGAATATATATTATATTCAAATTATAAATATTTAACAGTTTCAAAAGTATAATTATTCACCTTAATTAAATGTTCTTATATTTTATAGCAATGAATAAATATAAATATATATAATAATAAATATATTAATAAGGTGGGGATGAGAGAGAATTTGGAAGGGGAAACATTGAATGGGGTGGACAATTAAATGTATTTTTTATGGATAGACTAAAAAAGTTTTGGAATTTCAACATTTTTTGTGTTTTTTTGGAGAGACTATTTTTTATTTGTTGAGTTTGTAACTGTATGATAAATTTTATTCAAAAACATATTTATTATCTTCATTGTGCTTATTTGGAAGGGGACAATTTGGGGAAATAATAAGATTAAATAAATTGTAAGTTCTTATTACTTAGGAAAACCTGGCCAAATCTATATTCAAGCTTCAGATCAAGGTAATTTGATGCAACAGAAACGAAAAACAAATAAACCTAATTCTAAAACAACCATGAATAACTCAATAACCTTAGGAGTGTCAAAATTGTACTCGTGAGTAGCTATTTAAATACGGAGGATTTCATAACATTTTTCGAAAATTCTTATTGATAGCTTCTCAACAAAAAAAAGTGAATTTAGTGATGATATAAAGCATTACATATAACTTGAAGCATATAAGCACTTGAATGCACTAAGATTACACAATCTAAATGTGCTTTATTGTCTCCCAAACAGGAAATGACAGAAAAGGAAAAATATTTAGATTTTTAGACTTAGGTTTTAAATTTTTAATAATATCAGAAGTCAGAATGAAGAAAGRCAGTATTTACTGAAGCAATTAAAACTTTCTTAATCAAGAAAGATAACACATCTCATTGTGTTTGTTGTATTAGACCTATCATAATTCATAAGTCCATTTATCAATTTCTTAATATCAAATCTAACAACCGTCACTAATATAGCATGTAGCATATRCCATTTCTTCCAAAACAAGAATATCCACATTCAAAGAGCCTTTTGATTCACCTTGCCTACACCATAACAACCACCAAGAATGATTGCATCATTTATGGTGCAACAGATTTTACAAATCCGAACCCGTTGTGGCTTATAGCCACGATACGTAGTTGTTTGGACTTTTCTGTTGTCGGTTTAAATATAAGCATGGCTACATCAACACGAGTAACATGCTTAGATATCGATATCGACCACGGTGAGCAATGCCACCATATGCACATCGTAGCGAAATCGGACAGATCAGAGACATAAGGGGAAAGAATAAAATTGGAAAGAACCAATACCAGAAAACAAGAAAGCAGAGGCTTACATGTGCTGCAAGCCTGTAAGTAACCATACTTTGCGGCATTGGATCTGGTATCAGCCATTTCCTTTGTTATTTATAGAATATAAGATTAGATTAGCATCTCCACATTTTCAGCACACCAGTTACAGTTTCAGCAGGCAACTAATCCACATATTAGATCCACATTTCCCAGAACACATCACTGGAGCAACACTCACTAAACTAACTCCACAACTTCACATCCTCAATCATAATATCTGCTGTCTCTTATACACATCTAGATGTGTACAACTTCATGACCATCCTCTTGGCCTTGACCTTCAAGAGCCTCTCCAAAATGGAAACAAGATCAGACACAGGGACGGGCGAGGTGTTCCCCAAATTGAACACCCTCAATTGAGCAGGACCCGTCTTCTTCCCCCCACTCCCGGTACTCTTCTCCGCAGTATCCAACGCCCCCAAACACCCCTTCACAATGTCATCAATGTAGGTGAAATCCCTAGCAACAGTCCCATGATTGGCAGCCTCGAAAATCGGTATGGATTTCCCCTTCATGATATCCTTAGTAAAGAAAAAATAGGCCATGTCTGGTCTACCCCAAGGTCCATAAACAGTGAAAAACCTCAACCCTGTTAATGACAGTCCATATATATGAGGATTAATTTCTTGTGGCTGTTACTATCTTAATGTTAATTTTGATGGGTTAGGAACACGAAGATACAAAAAAGAGGAGTTAGGACTGTCTCTTATACACATCTAGATGTGTATAAGAGACAGCCCTTAGGAGTGTCAAAATTGTACTCGTGAGTAGCTATTTAAATATGGAGGATTTCATAACATTTTTCGAAAATTCTTATTGATAGCTTCTCAACAAAAAAAAAGAAAAGTGAATTTAGTGATGATATAAAGCATTACTTAAATGTCTGTCTCTTATACACATCTAGATGTGTATAAGAGACAGATCCAACGCCCCCAAACACCCCTTCACAATGTCATCAATGTAGGTGAAATCCCTAGCAACAGTCCCATGATTGGCAGCCTCGAAAATGGGTATGGATTTCCCCTTCATGATATCCTTAGTAAAGAAAAAATAGGCCATGTCTGGTCTACCCCAAGGTCCATAAACAGTGAAAAACCTCAACCCTGTTAATGACAGTCCATATATATGATTATATGTATGTGCAATTTCTTCCCCTGCTTTCTTAGTTGCAGCATACAAACTAGCAGGCTGATCTGTCCTATCTTTCTCAGAAAAGGGCACTTTTGTATTCAATCCATAAACAGAACTAGATGATGCCCACACAATTGCAGGTTGTGGATTCGCAGATTTACATACTTCAAGCAAATTAACAAAACCAGCAACATTACTATGAATATAAGAACCTGGATTTTGCATTGCATACCTAACTCCTGCTTGTGCTGCCAAATGCATCACATGAGAAAACGCAATCACTTCGAACAGCTTCTTTAGCAGCGCTTCATCATTGATGTCACCTTCTACTATGAACACCCCACTTCTCTCAAGCAATGCTTGCCTTGCCCTCTTCAATGATGGATCGTAGTACTCGTTGAAATTGTCCAGTCCTATCACCCCATCCCCTCTCCTCTTCAATGCCGCCGACACGTGGGTCCCGACGAATCCGGCTGCGCCCGTCACTAGGACCGTCAACCCGTTTGGAGCTCGGACTCGGGCTGAGTTCCGGACCCGCTTCTCCCACGATGGCCCGCCCCATGAGAAGGTCCGGAGGGAGCGGCGGGTCGGGTCGGATGAACCGGATGATGATGATGATGATGATGTGGGTGTTGGTGATGATCTGAAGAAGAAGAAGAGAATGAGGCCGAGAAAAATGCAAGACCAAAGAGTGAGTTTTGCGAGAGGGGTTGAATGCCATCTTAAGCGATGATGGTGATGAATGTAGGATGATTTTTCCATCTTGAATTTTCCTGGTGTTGAAGGGCTGTTATCAATATGAGGCATTTCCTTCATTCAACACCAAAAAAAGGGGGAAAAACAAAAGAAAATAATGCTTTCTTTATCTTTCTGTTCTTCTTCTTCTTCTTCCCAATGTAATCCGAAAATCCCAGAAAAAATAGAGATAAAAAGAGGAAAAAATAATTCTGGGTTTTGCTTGGAATTGAGTTTTGGTATCTGGGTTTTGTTCAAAATGCGAACTTTTTTAGGGATTTAATYTGATGTCTTGAAGGAAAGATAGTGTTTGTTGTTGTTGCAAAAATGGGTGTTTGTTGTTTGTTGTTGTGTTTGTGTTTTTCTCTCTCTCCTGTGCTTCTATTTTCTCTCTCTAAGTGAGCAAAATGGAGTTGAATAAAAGGCAAAAAAGGGGGAAAAGATGGAATCTTGTGGTTTCTTGGAGATGTGAGTTGGGTGTTGATGTTTGTTGGTGGTGGTAATGGAGGAAGAATAGCCTTTTTGAGGTTGGAGTTTTAGGGAGGCAAAGGTGGGAGAGAGAGAAACATTTGATTTTGTTTTTCAGGAGAGAGAAAACAATTTTATTTAATTATTATTTTTGAATGAAAATGAAAATTAAACAAATTTGGGATTAAAAAAAGGGTTACATTAAATTTTGAGGAAGCTACTAATAAATAGGGAGATCCATTAAGAGACAAAAAGACAGTAAAAAAAATAAAATAAAATAAAAATTAACTGTAAAGCCCTATTCTTTATGTCACCCTAACTACCTTCTTCTATTATGTGATTGTGCTACTAGTAGGAGCAAGTAATAAGGTTAAACAAAGAGGATTTTTTCATTTAATGCTCTTATTGGTTTGCTAAATTTAAGAACCCCACCAAAAAGTCAAAATTAWTGTGAATGAAATGTGATTAAAAAATGTTAGTAAAACATAATCTAATCTAATTTATCCAACAAGATGGGATTTGATTGGTTAAGAAGGCCTAAAAGTTAGGGGTTTATAACATAACTTTGATCCTATTATTAAGGAGGTTAGTGTAGAAATATTATTGTGAGGGTGTTTTGATTTGCCTAATTAAAAGGAAGGGGAGTTTGGGATTTTTAATGATTTAAGAGCCCCTAGGATTTGTTGTGGGATGAGATTTGGTGTTAATTTTGGGTTGTTTTTTAGGTTTTGGGTATGGGATTGTTGGTTGTGGTGCTATGAATATTTYTGTCCCTAATAAGAATGGCTATAAGTACATTTTTATATTTCACAAAATGTTTCATCCATTATCTATTTTAATAAAATTTGGTGACTCTTCATACCTTGTA
>SNQN01000010.1:93218-105611 GCA_008642245.1 Bassia scoparia | reverse complement strand
TCTCTTGTACTTGCTGTGGTGTATATCAATTTGTTAAATGATGTTGAATACTGACTTTGAACTTTAGTGAGAATGTAAAACTTATTGAATAAGATAAATTTAGTTAACGTTCAGATATTATACTTATGACTTCTTGTCCCTCACCAAAATACTGTATCAATTAAAATTCAATTACAAATAGTTGAAAAAAACATCACCCTATTTATGTAATCATAGCCTTGCTAGTTTTGTATTTGTTATAACATAAGTGTGAATTAAATATGCATTCCGTATTACAAATATAAGTAGAATAGGAGTATTATAAAGATTGATCTATTATTTTTTTTAATGATAAAGTAACACGGTTGAAAAGTAACTAGACAATCTTCTCTCAAAACTGTTAATAATCCTAGTTCTTATCAAGATGTTCAAAAGAAAAGAAAAGTTTACACTCTTTTAAAAAAGATCAACTTATTTTTCGACGAATGGCGAGTATAGTATGTATCGTCCATGGGAGAGTTTGGAATTAGACTCAAGGACTACAGAAAGTGCCTTCGTAAAATTGCGCAATAACTGCTAACATGTTATCCCTTTCAACCAAAATACGGCGTATTGAAACCCAGAAGAAGCAAGCGAAAGTAAGCCGTTATGTAGAGAAGAGCTCCAGCTACTAGAGAGGGGGCATAGCCCAAAGAAGTAAGAGCATTGAGGCTAAAAACTATGTGTAGAATGATCACGAGGAGACCTCCCCCCCCCAAGCCGGACCCATGTTGAGGTTTGCAACAGTCAATAGTTTAAATTTTAATAGTTTCCCGCGCAGGAGGATTAGGTTTTTGTAAGAGATCAAGACTTGAACGTGGTTAAAGGGACAATAGGAGTCAGATAAGAAATTGAGAGAGGGGGAAATCATTACAGTGAGACGGACTATGCCATTCGAAAAGATAAGAAGAAATAGCTCTAAGAGAGCGGAGCGAATCGGAGAAATAGGTATAGTATTGGAAGATTGACCGCATTACGAGATTCCAAATTACTTCATAAAAAATAAAAAAATAAACTTGCAAATCCAAATGAGGACGCCTTGAAATAAATTGACCAATTGCGGATCTGAACAAGGAATCGGTGAGAGAAGGGAAACCTAAACCATTGTAAAAGTTTACGGTTGAGATCTAAAGAGGAGGATGGAGGAACATCATAAAAGAAAATGGGACTTGAGATCAAGTTAGCAGCAGAACAATAAATAGGACAAACAAGGATTTATTTACGTAACGAACTATCCTCAAATGAAATTTCACGTTTACACCATTATATGACATTCGAACTAAAATCTTCTTGATTAAGAATCAATAATCGTTAAATTAAGATTTTCTAGGGATAATATATACTGGCTGCGCACCGCTAATAGATAAATGGATAAATTGTTTTTTATAGACAGATACTAAGTGTACACACCATTGACGGCATTACACCTAAGTTCGGTGCTGCTAGTTAATGATAATGTCTGAGAGGCCACTTAGTCAATGTTACAGATAAATTTCCTAACTAAGTAGTGCAAAACCATTGCATTACTTTTCCAATTCACTCGATCACAAACAATATGGATATGATGCTTCTAGAGTTTTATTATTTGACTACCCTTTATTGCCTTTGGCCCTTTCATATGTTTAACACACACTCTTAGTCCCTACTTAGCTATGTTATTTCATCCGTAATAAAAAATATGAGACATATTTTTATATAAGATGTAAACATTTATTTCGTTACGGAAGAAAGATATTTTGTTTTCTCTAATTTAGATTTAATTAAAATCCATACGATGAATGCAATGACCGTACACAATCATACGAAGCATTATTCAATGCAACATTGAATATAATTGAAACAGTATACATCTAGCTACAGTAGATTATTATTACGAGTAATTTTTCATAAAGAATATATATGTGCATATACGAGTTTTGAAATACTTGTATTATATATAGATTTTTATTTTCCGATTTGTACCCGTAATTTTTATTTTTTAACCACTGTTCTCTCCCTAACTCAGTGCAACCTTATTAAATACCTCTGAATATGTTACGGAGTACTTTTTATTGATGTATGTTCCGTCTCATATAAATAGACCAATGGGTCCTACTTTTAATACAATACCAATATGAGCAATTGAGCACCATAAATTTGGTAATTTATTGTTCGTTTGTGGCGTGACCGCATGAGTCTAGTATAACCTAATGATGCAATATAAACTTGGTGTTATCTTAGCTTGACTACAATAATACAAATTGCCGAAGCATTAGAGAAACTTATTTATTCCTCGCTAAATAAGGTGTTGATTAATTACTAATAACCAACTGGTTCTTATACGGCGATCTTGGTGTGACCCGTGCTTGTATAATATGTTGTTCAAATAACATTGGAGTAAAATTTCCTACTTGTACCTAAAATCTCTCTCTTTTAAATATATTTTTTGTTACCTATTGATACATAAATTCTTTAATTGGAATCTAAAAATATTATAGAATTTAGATTTAAAGTGTTATATTAGTAATTTTATTAAAAAAAAAAATTGAAGGGAGAACATTTAACCAAGAGGTTATATGTGTCCCTCCTCGCCTTTTGCTTTAGTAATACTAGATACATGATTGTTTCATATGCATCCTTATTTTCTTTAACCTAAAAACTTAATCACTTGCAACTTGCTAACTAGCTTTGAAAAAGACTGATGGAAATGACTGCTGTTTGCATAAATGCATCATTCAATATTATTACGAATTGAAGTATTTCAAGTATTGTATTCTTAAAGAGAACTTATTTTCGCACTTCTATTTAATTTCCGCACTCCACTTTAACGATCGCAAAATTCGAAAATCACAGGCCATTTTATAGGATATTATATATTATTGTTTTGATTTGGCAGCATGAAAATCAATATTGAGGGTGATGATTAGCAGTAGTATTTCATGCATTTTATTACGCCAATACCAGATCTAAGCTAAGTAGTGAGTACTACTTGGAATCACGACGACATTAAAGCAACGACGAACTTCATYAATTTATGCTACCAATCTAGCTAGCTAGTTCCATTGATTCTTCATAGTTTAATGCTAATTTCGCTCTCCACTTTCTCCTCTAACACATGATAAAAAGTTTGTTTAGATATACATGGTACTTGTATATATATATATTTACTCCAAATCGAGTAATCGACTTTGGGCTTGTTTATTTCAGCTCATATTCAATTCTGTTCAGTTCTTTACTACTTTATTTGCTCATAAACAATTCGATTAAGTTCAATTCGGTTCAGTTAATTGTTTCGTATTTAACATTAAACATTTACCCTCTCAACTTTATGTCAAATAATTACAATTGGATTGCTATGTTGCAGAAGCCAGAAGGAATATATTGTGTTACATACAATGGGAAAAAAGGTCACATATTTGCAATTGACAACTTGTTTACGTACAAAAAATCGGTAAATGCCTAATCAATCCACTGTATTTGCAAATCCAGTAATATTTCCTGTAATTTAGATCAAGTGGAGGGGTAGGGTGGTCTCAAACAATACTCCCTCGCTACGTATGTGTGATTATTTAATTCATTGCATGCACAATCATACGATGTATGTAGTTTTTTGGATAGGTATTTTTGTACTTATCAATTAGTTTCTACGAAATTGGATTGTAAGTGTCATTTGGTCTTTTCACATTAATGAAATCTTTTAGCTTTCGTATAAAAAAATAAAATAATAATTCATTGCATGCACAAAGCAAGATGCTTTGAATGGTTTTTTGTCATAAAAAAGTTCAACACTCCAAGCCCATTACATACAACTATACAAGTACTTTGTAGTATATTCATCCTATGCATCCCTTTTAAAAAAATAATAATAAAAAAAATTCATCCTATAAATAGATATAAAACTTATTAATTTGGATATTCTAACAACTTACCTTCTAATTAAGGATTTAGGGCTAATATTGTAGTAATGAAGGATTAAGCTTAGACAATACAGTACATTTTTTAAAAAAGAGGTTTAATTTGGTTTCCCAATTCATCAATATCTAGTACTACTACTAGTAGTAGTTTATCTATAGTAGCATAACCTCCAAATGAAAGTTCCAATCAACAATAGATAATATTCAAAATGCACAAATGGTAGTGTATTTAATTAAAATAATGAAAGAAGCAACAAAACTGAAGTCAATAAATGAAAAAGGATCCACTTTGTTTTCCTAAATAAGGTGGGCTTCATTATACATTTTTTTTACAGAAGGTATTGTATGCATCAGATGCACAATAAATTTATTGTGCATCAAGTATATAATAACTCTTTATATTAATATAGTGACCCATTTCACTTTACATTAATATAGTGATAAATAATAAGGGTCACTATATTGATAAAAAAGTTACTATATTTACCAAAAGGGTCATTATAATCTGATACACAGTAAATGTATTGTGCATCTGATGTACCAAATATTTTATCTTTTTTTTTATATATATATAAAGAGCCACAAGGGTGGATCAAGAATGAAAATCGATCCTAAAATTTCTCGAGATCGAAAGAAATTTTTTATCTACCGAGCTATCTCTCACTGTCTTTTATTATTCATTTTTATGTGTAAGTTGTTTGTTTGTTTGTATTATTGTATGGGAAATAATTAATATAGGAGTGGAGTTAAATTCAATAGAACGGGAGACAAAGACATGTGATTATGTGAATGGTGTGAGAATGTGAAATAAGTCCTTTTTTTCATTTTTGTGTTCAATTCAATAGAATAGCGAATAGCGATGTTATGTTGGGCAGGTGTACGTGCTACTACAATAAACAAACAATGTTGTGGCTCACGATATTACAAGGATTTAGAGATTGGTGTAATTTTTTAAATATGCCCCGTATTGTATGTTACAAATTTTATCTTTAATCTAGCAATAAGTTATACAGTAATTTTGACAGATTCTTTTATTTTTGGAATTATGTGTGTCGCGCTACTTGCGCATGCTATTCAACTCCGAATATTATTCGGTAATAAATTTTTTTTGGTATATTCATCCAATTCACCCTATTGGACTAATCTAGATTCGAAGAATCAGTTTTGGGTTATTAGGTTCCAATCCTGAATACATAATAAACAAGCTAATCCTGAAGTACTATAATAAAGCAAGCTAAATCTCACTGTATATCCATAGCAATTTAGCATCTTTCACTTCAATATGCTTTGGAATATCTTTCATTCCAAATCATCAATGCTTAATTCGGAGTAATAAATGCGATGATTGATCATCATCTCATACATATGCACTTCATCGCCAATTCGCATGGTTTGATTTTATTTGGCTTTATTTGTAAGACTGTTCGAAAGTGTTTGCCTAGATAATGGATATTGACCTTTTCCAAATTGATGACGAAATGGTCATAAAAAAACAAAAAGATCGTTAGTATTAAATCAATTGCCAAACATGTCCTAAAATTTATTTAATGAAGTAGTAAAAACATACATGGTTAAACTCTATAGGTTAAGATTTAAACAAGTGAATTGAATTCGTTTCCTATGTAACTTTTTTCCATAATTCCGTTAATCGAAAGTCAGTATTATTTATTTATTTATTTTATTCCTGACACCAAAGGTTTAATTCCTTTAATTACTAGTATACAAGATAAATAAAGAAATGATCAAAATTAAATATATTGTCACTATTTAATTAAATAAATAAAAAATTAAAGTTTGAAAGTGCCCTCCTACAAAAATTGCTTCAACACACAGCTAGATATACCATGTATATTACCTTGATTCTTAAGCTCAAGTCTTTCCTAAATTTAATAACTAAGAGATAAGAAGAATGGTGGAAGAAAAGGTTATAGGATAATCTACTTTAATAATTTATGTGTATGTCCACCACATTCTTTACTCTACATCCTCATCATAAAAATTCACCTAATCTTGAGTTAAATTACAATTAATTATGTGTATTTATTGATAAATCTTCACATTTGATGTATTATTATTGCACTAGCTATGTATTATTCTGTTTATTTATTGCACTACCAAGCTAATTATTACCACCCTTGTGGACCAATTAAGATAACCGACAAAATGAAATTAACGAGTATTCTGCTTTTCATTTGAAAATATCGAGCTATACATTTTAATAGATCTATAACAGATAGCTGTTAGCGAATATTAATGATCGAGATCGAAATTGATTTAGTAAGGACCCAAAGGGGTACGAATGTTGCAACTATATATATAAGTGATAGATCTAATAGCTTAGGCTATTAGGTATGTTAATTAGCAATTTATCATAGGATATATTTGTAAACTTAAATAATCGAATAATGCAACTTTTAAAATTAATTTTTTTTAAAAGGGGAGACACATGGTGCTTAGGGCAGACTACAAAGGAAGAAAGATTGACATGTTTAACTTGCCAACTTTGCCTTTTTTTTTAATTTAATAAATCACATTCTCACAGCAGTGCTACAATAAGTTTGGCGGTGATAATGTTAATAATTTGGTAATTATATATCACATAATCTTTTTCTCTATTTTTTTAAAAAAATTTATTTTCATTTTAAATCAATCATTTGACCCCAACTTTGATTGGTCTTATTGTCGTCTTACAATCTTGTTTACTTTATCACTTTAATAATACCTATGTTATAAAGGATATCACGCACCACTTCACAAATGGATTATTAACTACTCCATTAAACTACTTAACAAGTTCATAAATGTTATGTTTTACACAACCGTATTCAATATTCGAAATCCGTTAGGATTTGATTAATTTAGATTCGAATCGAGTTAAGTCACAATTGTGAAATTAGTTCTTTTAACACATGTTTCTTCATTCTCAGGGCTCGAACTCAAGACCTTTGATTAAGTATAGAACAACTTTCTTATCGTTTTATCTACACATGTATGTGTTCGTTTTAGTTAACAAGTTAATGTTGTCATATAATGCAAACCCTATTGTGCATTATTTAACCCCACTAATTTTTTATTTTTTTTTTATTGTTTTTGGTGTTAAGAGAGCCACTAAAATGGAGATGAGAATCGATCTCAGAATATTCTGAAATTGGGAGGAGAGCTTTAACCACTTGAGCTATCCCTTACTCTAATGTTGTCATATAATGCAAACCCTATTGTGCATTATTTAACCCCACTAGTGAACCCTAATTGAAGGGCAAAAGTGATAGCACAAGTTTTTAAAAAAGTGATTGAGAGTTAAGCCTAGATAGTTAATTAACCACTAATTAGACTCTCACTATATTCTTACCTTCAGTGTAATTCTATCTAATCTTCGTTTTTTTTTAAACTAAGGCAGTTCTTCACTTCTTCTATTCCATTTTCAATTTTTCATCATGATTCATGATAAATTATTATTTGCAATTACTGTTTTTGTCTAAAGTAAAACAAGGGAGAATAATAATAATTATAAATTACGAACTGAAGTGGTAGTCGTATGTCGGTTCTGGCATTTTTTCTAGGGGAAAAGTAACTATTTACGACAGAGATAAAAAATAACAAGTCATACGACATTTACAACAGAGATAAAAAAAAAAAAAACAAAGATAATGAAAATTGAACCTAATAATAATTCTAATTCAACATCACTATAATCGCTTGTAAAATCTGACATTAAGAAATACCCTCGTCTCATGAATCGCTGTCATCTGCAGCCGTCTACAAAGGGATCTTGCTAATACTAGATTCAACAAATTCTACGAATTGATTTGATGTCTGATTCAATACTACACAGATTATCATCAACAAAGTAGATCTTGTCTGAATTATGACACTAGTAATGGAAAAGATAGATAAACCACCAACCACCGCCAAACACACTAACACTAACAACAAAATTAAAACCGAATCTATTTACAGTAACTTATTATTTAACCAATATGACAAACTAAGCTCAAAAGTCAAAAAAAAAAAAAAAAAAAACAAACCTCAAAAGTCTAGATTTATTTGCTGTTCCTGTTGTTGCAATCTTGCTACTTTGCTTTAGATTTCAGACCCTACTACATGACTACAACTAGCAATGGATACTTGATATAGTGACAAAAAAAATGGGGTTGGTAAGGCAGAACGCGTGTCTAATTCCCGTAACAATAATTGACAGGGATTGAATCCTAACCACCTAAAATCCGTTCAAAATTCGCCCTAAAGGATGAATCCAGTGGCAGCACATTTCAACTCTCAACAAATTTTTAAGAGGTGGATACACACTGAGGGGAAGACTAGATTTCTGCGTTTATCAGAGGAGAAGGGATTTTGACGGGAAGAGATTGCGAAATCATACTGAACAAGAAGAGATAATGAAGTAGAGAAGCCAACATCACAAACACTGATTTTGACATATTGCTGTTGCATCAACCATACCATGAATTGGGTTTGTACTTTGGAGGAGGGTTTGATGGAAAACAAAGAATACACAAAAAACTCACATCACAAAATTAATTCCAAACTTGAAAAGTTGCTACTCCCGCTGTCACACAATTCTCGCAACACTTGAATATTTTATTTCTCACAAATAATAGCAAAAGTTGTGAGAATTACGAAACGGAGGGAGTACTTGCTTCAGTTCAGACCACACTAATGTTTGGATCACATTTTTCGAAATCCAGACCTCTCTCGTACAATTTCAACTGACCCAAGTATACATCTCTAAATAATCAGATACACATAATTTCTAACAGTATATCTTATTGCCTAAGATCTTACAAACATAATACAAAGAATGTGACAATAACTTATGCGGAAAGCATATGAACTCGGTATCTTCTTAAATTGAAACTTTCGTGCATACTTTATGAAAAATCTGYAGATAGCCGCTCAATGCTTGGCAAACCGTTCCAAGACGTCAAAGTAGTCTGGGAAGGTCTTGCGGGTGCACCCTGGGTCCTTAATAGTGACAGGAACATCAGCACAGGCAGCAAGAGAGAATGCCATGGCCATTCGATGATCATCATATGTGTCGATGGCGGTTACGTTTAGTTTTTCTGGTGGAGTGATCACACAGTAATCAGGTCCTTCCTCAACTGTTGCTCCAAGCTGAAAAATTTTAACAGTCCGAATTCACATCAACTTACACGAAACAGGCAACTTTATTTTTTACAAGATTAAAGAATGTGGCTAACCTTTCTGAGTTCTGTACAGATGGCAATCATCCTTTCTGTTTCCTTCACTCTCCAGCTAGCAACTGGTCAAGTTACCCAATTTCGTTGTAAGCATATTTTGARCATGTAACAGATGAAGGGGGRAAAAAAGAACATATATGAATGATTTCAAGAGGAGACACTAGGCAAGATGCAGATAAAAGAACGCATGTAACCACAAAATATGAATAATTTTCCGAGTATATGTGACTAACTAGTTCTAGAGGCGATTAACCCTATACTGGACTAGTGGTCTTTCACTCCTGAAGTGTACCAAAAGATGCTCCATAAGCCATTATGACAACAATATTCACAACTTCCAACCATGGGGATGTGCGCCAGTGACCGTCCAACCATTATTAGAGTAAACTAAGAAGTAACATCAGCTTTGTTACTGTATGCACTTTTCAGTAACAAGACAAGTGTCATCGTCATTTTATAACCATGGATTACGGCTGTGTGCAAAATTATCGAATTATCAAATTTGAAACAATATATAGCACAAGAAAAGTGTAATGTATCAGAAAGGAGTTAATACCGTCTCTGATAGCTGTGGGCCCATCTGCATATAGGGCAACAACAGCAAGAGTCATCGCAACATCTGGCATCTTGTTCATGTTAACATCAATGGCACGCAAATGTTTTCTCCCAGATGAGTCCCTGGGCGGTCCAGTTACAGTGACACTGGTCTCTGTCCATGTAACTTTGCAACCCATCTTCTCAAGAACCTCCGCGAATTTAACATCACCCTGAGTAAAATCCGTTGAACAAGTAAATTGTCAGTGATCCTTTTTGGCAGTCACAAGTAAGATTCAAACAAAATCTATTGGACCTGAAGATGAGGTGAATGACAAAACAACAATGCCTAAATAGGTGATAAAACAATCCACGACATTCAAGTGATCCATTTTGGCAGTCACAAAGCAATAAGGAGTAAATTATCCTTTTCTGGGAGTCAAACACAATTGTCTGATATTAAAATGGATGACTTTACACCACATTAGAGATTAATATTGAAAGTTCATTGTCAAAAGGCCATACTTTAGCCTCAAAATTAACCAAAAAATGGTTACAACAGTTAAGCTAAAAAATAAATAAAATGAATGTGGACTTGAAAATTAATTGAAGTGAGGCTTTGGGTCATACCTGCAAACTGCTTGTTCCACAACCCTCAACAGTCACAGTCCCACCAGTGATCGCGGCCCCTGCTAAGAAGTAACTGGCACTTGAAGCATCACCCTCAACAAATGCATTTCCAGGAGATCTGACATATTATTAATGCTGCATCAGTCTACCAATGGAATGACGTTCAATACATGCAAGTAAAAGAAGAGTGACTTACTTGTACTTCTGACCACCTCGGATCAAAAACCTGTCCCAGCTAGCAGTATGCTCTATTGACACTCCAAACCGTTCCATTAACTTTATTGTCATCTCTACGTAAGGGACAGAAATCAATTTATCAATGATTTCAACCTCCACATCTCCAAGAGCCAAAGGGGTAGCCATGAGTAGCGCAGTAAGATATTGGCTACTAACTGATCCTGAGAGCTTGACCTGCAGATACATTCCATCAAAATGCTTTAAAATGATGTAAGTTATGTAACAGAGCTTAATGACAGGAAAACAGGACAGAGTTATTTTTTGAGGATGTCTCACTGATATATATTAATGAGTGAATTATCAACAAAGTTAATCTACAAGAAATTTACTCTACCTTGCCCCCTGGAAGACCTCCTTTAGCATTTACTCTTACAGGAGGACAATTTGTGCCAAGAAAACAGTCAACATCTGCACCCAGTTGCTTCAGACCAGCTACCAGATCCCCAATGGGTCGCTCCCTCATTCTTGGCACTCCATCAAGTACATAACTGAAAAAACCATAAGGGAAAGCAATTAAAATCTAAAAACAGAACAATGACTTAGTGACCAAGAGTAGCTGTAGGTACCCCTTGGAATATTTGTCAGCCTACTCTATCTACTTCATTAACCCCATTCACAACCAACACATAATTTAAAATTTCAATTCCATGGCATTCAAGGTACTTACATATGTATATAGATTTAGGATCAAATGAGAAGCACCCTTAAAATGAGAAACGTAAGAAGCAATTTTGATCGTTGGATTTTGAATGAAGGATCAAGATTTATTTCATGAAAAAAGTAAATGTGCAAATTTTTGTACGTAAATGTGCACGAATTTTCCTGTGAATGTGCAAAAACCAAAAAAATATGCACATTTACTATTAAACTTATGCACATCTTGACCATACATCTCAAAAATCAACGACCAAGATTGCTTCCGGTTTATTTAGGATTTAAGAGTTTATGGATAAGGAAGATTCTAAAAAAGACAGCAGTTTTCTCACTACCAAAAGATGATTGCCAGAGTTTGAATTARCCATCCATAGTCTTAAGAATCCTTACTCCATGACAGGATGTCTGGACTACGAGAATTATCCTAATCCCAATACAATAGCTTATGTTTAGATAATCTGAAAAAGTTCATCAGATATTAACAAGATAATACACGCTGTTAGCCTTTTAATTATATCTAGTTTGTGTTCATCCATCAGCAATACTTCCACAGTTACAATCTCTTTAAATTTTCATTTCTCAAACATTAATCTAACATATTTTTTCACAATGAATAGCATCTTTCTAGTAGACCTATCGTGCAACTATATCATAAGCCTTACGCAAACCTATCAGTATTAMATCCACATAGAAATCGTTATTCACTAACCTGGAATTTCCTCCAGCAACGGCAACTGCAGCTGTCAATGGGCGCATTGCCGTTCCCGCGTTTCCAAGGAAAAGTTCAATCTCACTCCTATTCTCTTTACCAGCAGGAAATAGACCGCCACAACCCTCCACGATTGCCCTTTTGGCCTTATTATCATCCTCTACGTTGAGCCCAAGAGTTCTTAGAGCATCCAACATATAGCGAATATCATCACTATATAGCAAGTTGTCAAGTACTGTTGTACCCTGCAGCATAAATTTGGTTAGGTTGTTGAAACTTTAGAAAATAGGACAACACAAGGTCAAAGAAAAAGGGAGGGTGCAAAAACGCAGCATACATGAGACTGACACAGAATTACACTAGTACCAAAGTCCATCTACAGGARACATGTGTAGTTGTTCAGGAACGAAAAATGAAAAAACAAACTTAAATGCATACTATTCTCAACTTTCCTTCATACCTCAGTTTTGAGAACCTAAAAGCTCCTTATTGATAGGAAGAA
>SNQN01000010.1:54427-85916 GCA_008642245.1 Bassia scoparia | reverse complement strand
TCCTCAAAATCTTGACGGAAATAAAATGTAACACTGTCTATCACTACCAGTTTGACCTGAAAGAAAAACAGCAGATTAATCTAAAGCATGGGGAAAAAAACAGTGATGCAAATATTTGTAGACCTAGAATGTCAAGGATGACTTGAAAAGGGCTGATACTGCATGAACATGCAAATTTTATGTTTGCCAATCCATTGGAAGCAAATTTGCATAGTATTAAGTATTAACTCTGCAAAAGAAGTGATCATCGAGAACAAATGATTCCCACTTATGGGACTAAGGCTTTGATTGATTGATTGATCAAGAACAAATTCACAGCATTAATACTTAAAAGTTAAAACAGGCTGTGGAGATATTACTTCCCCTACAACATCTACTTAATCTTGACATTCTCTACTTTCCAACATGTGAGAGCAACTACTGGAACAACTTTTAGGCACAAAGCTAGTGTCTGCAATATTGAATGTTGAGAGAGGAACCAACTGGCTAATATTAGCCGAGAGGAGCTTTGAATATTGGATGTATTGGGTCTTTTACCAGATCAGGCTTGTATTTTGCTAACTTAATTAATCAACTCTCCTTATATGACCACACAACAACAACACAAGGGAATTAAAAGGGAAAAGGGAAAGGTCCTAGTAACCGTGATGTTTAGACATTTAACATTTTTAGGATCAAACCTTTCAGTTGATTGACAACTCAACAACTAAACCATGCACCCTTGCAAATTGCAACTGCACTACAGTTTGCGAAACAGATTCCATCCATCTGGGTCTCATAGTAACAGTTAGATGCCCCAAAATTATTGTCACCCTCCAAATGCAGTCATGACTATGATTTATACTCTCTTTTYAATTATTAAGTGGCTGTGGTAATAGTTAKGAAAAGATTACTAAAATGTGTCACAGTTTATACTCCATAATAAGTAAAGGGAGATGAATGGTATCAGAGTAGACTCATCCTATGTTACTTCGACACCCTCATCTCGTTCAGAAATCACGTGTTGTATCGTGTCGTGTNGAAATCTGTTTCTCAAATCCACATCCACTTGAGAAATTCCATTTAGAAATAGACAAGTTTTTAGCAATGTAAGCCAGAACTTACCGGAAGTGCCTTCTCCCAGCCAGAAGGAAACTCCCCAGTGACAATAGCCTTCAATTCCGYAGCTTCATCCTTGTATTTCTTTTCATACTCAGCAAACTTAGCATTCCATTCAGCTTCAAGGTTTGCTCCTTCAGTGGTGTGGCGGCTCCAGTGTCTGATTTGAAATTTAGATGTGAATTCTATCTAAAAGAAAATAAAAGGAAGTAACATGTGAATCTCTCTAAATTACTCACTTCTTAACATCTTCAGGCACATGGAATGGTTCATATGGCCACCCAAGATTGCTCCTCGTCGCTTCCACTTCCTTAGCTCCCAAGGCACTCCCATGGACGCTGTATGAATTTGCCTTGTTTGGGGACCCGAAACCAATAGTTGTTGTCACCTAACATCAAACCAATTGTTAAAAAAACGCTACGATAATAAAAATTAAAAGTAGCATGAACCAAAGATCAACTAACATGGAAACTATCATCTCAACAAATACAAGACAGTTGACAAAGAATTGAGAATTAACACCTTAATTAGGGTCGGCTTGTCCTTAACAGCTTTAGCTTCTTTAATTGCAGCTCGAATTTCATCGTAACCATTATTACCATTCTTGACCCAAATTACGTGCCAACCAAGAGCCTCAAAACGTTTGTCAACATCCTCTGTGAATGCGATATCGGTGCTACCATCAATAGAAATATGGTTGTCATCGTAGAATGCAATAAGCTTTCCAAGCCCCCAGTGCCCTGCAAGAGAACAGGCTTCCTGAGAAACACCCTCCATTTGACAACCATCCCCAAGTATCGCATACCTAGAATCACCATGGTCGCAGTCAGAATGGGAAACACAGTCCAGATATTAAAGCATTGGTGATATAAAACAAACATACGTGTAGTGATCAACGATTTCCATATCAGGCTTGTTGAACCGAGCTGCCAAGTGCTTTTCTGCAAGTGCAAGACCAACAGCATTGGCAATACCCTGACCAAGGGGACCTGCAAAACCATAGAKAAATTGAATAGAAAATCAAAACAATTGCTACACAATTGTCTACATAAAACACATATTCAAAATTCACCAAGAGTTCCAACCAGTGGTGACTTCAATCCCAGGAGTCTCGAAATTCTCGGGATGACCAGGAGTCCTGCTTCCCCACTGACGGAAGTTCTTCAAATCTTCTTCCTGATACATWCAACATAATTTAGCTTTTCAAATGGGAAGAAGAATGCAATGTGAACTCTCTGATGTAACATGATTGATGACAAGGAACAGAAAAATACTAATAAATAAACAAATGCAAATTACATAGCAACCTAAACAAAGTTCACATTCTTTCTCACTTCTAATTACAACAATCCAACTGTGARACTCAGAGCAACTTAACAATTACAAGCTCCTATGGAAAATTGGTCGATTGCTTGCTTGAACTTCAACACCTTTTCACATAGCATTCTAGATTAATCAACTTAACAATTAGATTTAGAGCAACTTTTAATTATAAAAAAAAAAAAAAAAAAACAAGACTCTCCATATATACCATAAATAACTTAAATCAGACAAGAACATGCACAACAAAAACTTCAGTCACCACCTTAATCACATTCAGTAAATAAGGCATCCAAAAACACAATTTATCATACAAAACAAATGAAAACTACCAAAATAAAAATAACAAAAACACAAGTCAACATCATCCAAGAAAGTCAAACCCAAATCTTCATATTACTCCATAATTACTAATTTACTGCCAACAAACTAACACATGCATGTATCATGTAGACAATCAAGATCACAACTTTCCACAGAAAAATAAAATTCCCAGATCAAAACACCAAAAWCCCATTTCACAAAGSCAATCAAAATTCAAGATACACCGATCAACAATCATGAAAAATGAGGAGAGAGAAAGAGAATTTACATTGACACTGTCATATCCAGCTAAGTAAAGAAGCGCATACTGGAGCATACACCCATGACCCGCGGACAAAACGAAGCGATCACGGTTAAACCAATACGGGTTCTTCGGGTTGTACCGCATAACCTCATCGTACAGAATGTGCCCCATCGGAGCGCAGCCCATGGGCAGGCCCGGGTGACCCGAATTCGCCTTCTCGACTGCATCCACAGCCAGGAATCGGATCGTGTTGACGGACTTATCGATCAGGGCGACCTCAGCGGTGGCGGACTTGTCGGGAGACTCCACCGCAGACGCGCGCACGGYGGCGCGTGGGGSCACGCGCTTCTGGGTTTTGAGCGAGAAAGAGGGAGTTTTGACGAGGGAGGAAGAGGAGGAGGAGAGAGAAAGGGATGAGGGGAGGAGAGGTGGGGTTGCCGAAGGGTTGTGGTGGGCGGTATTGGTGGCGCGAGCTGAGATGAGCTTAGAGAGAGAAAGTGAGGTCGCCATTTTTGGGTTTGTTCYAGAGAGAGAAAGAAGAGGAAGAGAGGTTTTAGGTGAAGTGRGTTTGAGAATTTAAGAGAGAGAAGAATGAAGGTTGGTGGTTGATTGATGGAGGAGAGAGAAAATCGGAGCCGTTGATTGGGTTTTTTTGGTGGGTTGGTGAAATTAATTATTTTTAGAATATGATATCATATGATAATCTGGAATTAAGCATTTTATAATAAGGTACTGTGTGATGAGAACATTAATCAGATGATCAACTTGTGTTTGTTTGTTCAATGGGCATCTTCAAATAGTGGTTAGTGTTTACATTTTGAAGGTCTTTAAAAGTTTGATTAAATAGATTCAATTAATTAATTATTATGGCTAAAGTTTAACCAATTTTTTTGGGCCCAATCTGACTTTTGGGTTGTGAGTGAGAGATTTACTTTCAACATCATAGTTTACTTGCAAATCTATTGGTATATTAACAATATGCTTACTTCTAATTATGTATAGGTTCCGTGCTTTTGGGCTAACATGATCGATGAAATGAATCGACTGAATTGGGTGATAGTCACTGGATATGAATCGGCTTAAATTGAACTAGAGTTGACTGAACTGAACTGAAATTACATAAAAATTAAGCTCAATAAGAACACAATCTTTACTAAGTATAGTATTTTTTATAGTTTTGTTTTGGTGAAAGTATATAAGTATCTTTGGATTGATGATCTTGTTGTTATTCTATTGAATTGTAATATTGGTATGTGAATTGGGTGTTGGAATAATAGAATTATTAGCTTCACATGGCTCAAACAGGTTAAGGTATGTATTCAATAAGTAAAAAGAGGCATAACATAGATGCTAAATCTTTATTATGTATTTGCTAAAAATTGATAGCTGTAGAGAATTAGTGTTGAGAGTTGAGACTTTGGAGGTTGAAGAAAAGTTGTGTTATACAAATAAATTGAGTAGATGTGGTCCTAGATTTCTGTAAACGGATACCTGTTACATATCGCCACGCCCTTTGAAATCTGGTTGGTGTGAAAGTGACAATGGACTAGTGTCTACACTAAATGATAGAATGCAAAAGATATGTCATATCTGTATGTATTTCAAATCATTGTATACTCTTTCGGTTCAAAAATAACCCGTATCATAACAGACTCTTGGACAAATTTTTTGCGAATTATTGAAATGGAGAAAGTACTTTTTACATATTGATAATTTGGTTTTCTTATTGGTTGCCTGCATTATTAATGTACATAATTTAACTTTTAAAAGCCAAAAGAGTTGTATCCAAAATAACATATTTTTTTATTGTACAATACTCCCTAATATACAAGCAATGCATGACCAAAAAAATAACACTGAGTATTCTGTTACTAGAGATAGAGAACACAGTTAATCACTAAGATATCTCATAAGATTTGTAAACATAAACATGATCATGTACAAGAATTTGTAGACAAATATCACAAACAGCCTATTTGAAAGTCCTTGAAACCACTGAGCAGATATTAATTACACGTCATTTTGATTCCTTTTACAAGTGGTGTTGCGTAGGTCTCGGGATACCCTTAGTCGTGAGTCGAATCATTGCTGAGGCAGATGGGAGAGATGGCGATTTCTCTAACATAAGCGCACGATCTCCCTTCAGTGTAAGAATCATCCTGGTTTGTCACTTGGCGATGAGCATGTCATCCTGGCTCAGAAAAACAATACATTGTGAAAATTAGTAAAACGTAGATCCTTCACATAAGTTACGGAAACACATAGTAAGCCAGTAAGGTATATTTCAGAATCAAGGAAGATCAGGAAGAATGTTGGTGTTACCTAGAGCGAGAGTTGCTTGATATATACCTTCTGTGCACTTGTTGGCCACTTTGATTCAGCAGACAACTTTTACATGTATAACAACATTGAAATCTTGATCTTTTCCAGAAATGGGAGGGAAGGAGATGGACTAACTGAGAGCGGATTGAAGATTCATGGACTGTTTAGGCTGCTATGGTCCGTTAAAATTCTAATATCTAATGTATCTCGGAAGCAACCATTCTTCACAATTTTGTCAAACCTAAACTCTTTTTGCTTAATGGTAGGTATGGAAATGACAATTGTCTACATATAACTGCAGAAAGGATCTCTGAGTAGTAAGTAACACAACACTTTTAAAATGCGACAGAAAAAAGAGGGTTTCCAAAGAAATTGCCATATTTTCATTCTGCAGTTCAAACAACTAATATGATGAACTACTACTTTAATCTGTGTCTTCTGCCTGCGCAGCCTTACAATCACAGTTGCTCCTCAGGTACAACCAATAAAAAACATACTTCGTAGAAGATTTAACATTTCTTACCGCCAGATTGTACTTTTGTGCAAGTTCATTAATTTCAGAGCGATACGAGAATCGGTCCGGAGGGCATATCCTAAAATCTTGAGGAAATAAAATGTAACATGTCTATCCACTACACAGTTGACCTGAAAGGAACAAACGCAGATTAATCTAAAGCCTGGGGAAAAACAGTGATGCAATATTTTTAGACCTAGAATGTCAAGGATGACTTGAAAAGGGCTGATACTGCATGAACATGCAAATGTTAGTTTTCGCCATCCATTGGAAGCAAATTTTGCATAGTATTAGTATTAACTCTGCAAAGAAGTGATCCTCGAGAACTAGAATGATTCCCACTAATGGAACTAAGGCTTTGATTGATTGATTGATCAGAACAAATTCACAAGCAATTAATACTTAAAAGTTAAAACAGGCTGGTGGAGCATATTACTTCCCTACACTCTACTAATCTTGACATTCTCTACTTTCCAAAGTGAGAAGCAACTTACTCGGAACAACTTTTAGGCACAAGCTAGTGTCTGCAATATGAATTTGAGAGAGGAACCAACTGGTAATATTAGCGAGAGGAGCTTTGAATTTGGATGTATTGGTCTTTTACCAGATCAGGTTGTATTTTGCTAATTAATTAATCAACTCTCCTTATTGACCACACAACAACAACAAGGGAATTAAAAAGGGCAAAGCGGAAGGTCCTAGTAAACCGTGATGTTTAGCCATTTAACATTTTTGGATCAAACACTTTCAGAGGAACCAAACCATTTCAGTTGATTGAAACTCAACACTAAACACATGCACCCTTGCAAATTGCGAACTGCACTACAGTTGCGAAACAGATTCCATCCATGCTGGGTCTATAGTAACAGTTAGATGCCCCAAAATTATTGTCACCCTCCAAAGCAGTCATGACTATGATTTATACTCTCTTCAAATTATTATAGTGGCTGTTGGTAATAGTTATGAAAGATTACTAAAATGTGGTCACAGTTATATACTCCATAATAGTAAGGGAGATGAAATGGTTATAGAGTAGACTCATCCTTGTTATCTTCGACACCTCATGCTCGTTCAGAAATCAGTGTTGTATCGTGTCGTGTCGACATAGACACGACACTAAGATACTGTTTTTTAACCTAACAAACTTAACTTTTTTCAAACAAAAGGCCGAAGTCGGATACTTCGACACCTCGGTATCTAAGTAAGACACTAATAAACCTAATCCGTGTCTGTGTACATAGGACTCATTAACTGCTCCTATATTCCCAGAATCTACACCAAACATATAATTGTATAAATGATATGACAGGATACAGGGCCCAATCACAATGTACTATAGTATAATGATAAGGCCCCAATCAACAGTGTACTATTGTACTTAATATCTTATGCATCAATATGGTAACTCCATCTCTATGCTCTGAAAATCCATTTGGTCAGATGGTTTATCATAGCACATTGTTCAGTGTAGCTGCAGAGCTCGAAAATGATATATGTTAGCCAGAAATCCTGGGGTCAGTCAAACTTGTTTGACTGCTTGAAAATTCTTCTTCGGTGAGAGCGTTTATCCTTCTCATATCTTCAACACTCCTTCAGCAATCTGTAAAGCATGCTCCACTGAAGCTTCCCTCTGTAATCTAAACATACATCTAACAGCTTAGCCTCAAACAAAAGTAAAGCAGGGAAGCAGTGTTGCTATGACTCACCTACATATGATGTGCCTTTCCCCGAGACCCACTAACTCAAAACTGGAATTTGGACATTAATCGCAAGTTGAATCCTGATATAAGTAAATACCATCAAACTTGAAGCATTAAAAATTGAAAAATAAAAAWAAGAATGTTTGGATGCTAACCCAAATTGTGTTTTGCCAATGCCAGGTGTTCCACCTGAAATCCAGAAAAAGCATTATATCAGCAATATACAATCATCATGTTGCATATAGGAACCAAAGAAAGCAAATGGTTGAAGTCAGCAATATACCTAACTCAGTAACTTCTCTGCAGCTTATACCGCCACCTAGGATGCTGTCAACATCAGCAGAAGATGTGGTTATTTGTACAGATGAGTCATGAAACATTTCCCAAGCATTTTGAGCACCTAAAGCAGACATAATAGAATATATATCAAATGAAGTCATTACTCCTGAAGTACATATTATAATGCATGGAGAACTAGGAGAAGTGCCAAATCTGGAACGGAACATCATTTAACATGCTAAAATTTCCTAAGCAAATTTTAGTAAACTTGAATAGGAAAAACACACTATTTCTTGGCAACCATAAGGTGATTCTACAAAGTGATATGATACTCTACCATGACTTTGTCGGGCCATCTGATAATATTGAGTATGTCAAGACGACACAAGCACAAACAAAAAAGGTATGAATCTTCCTAAAAGGAAAAAGGTACCTCTCAATGTGACCAATTATTTAATAGCGTTGATTGAGAAAAACTATGATCTCTAGTACTCCACTACTCCATATATTCTTTCAAACTTTCTTTACAATATTCTTACTCGATCACTTAAAAATTTCCTACAATGGCAATTAGCATGTAGTATAGTATAGTTTGACTGAATTTCTAGGTCCTATAGTAGTATCATGAAACTAGAACCAATCACATGATAACTAAAACATTATTACATGCAATTTGTACCCTAAATATTTACATCTGATCTATGATCTCTGAAATATGGAAACCGTGACATGAAGATGGAGTGGAGCATCAAGCCATCAATCACTATATATTGCTTTATTTCTCCCTGATTTTCTTTTCCATCTGAATTGCAGTGCATCACATAGAAATCGAAAAACTTCATTTAGGCAACCATTGTATTTGAATAAGTATCAAATGGACAAGATTTTAATAAAAGAGATAACTTATAGACTCTAGACTTTTTTTTGATGCGAATGAGCCACAAGGGCGGGGTACATTTACAACGGGGGAGGGGGTTTGAGGATTGGAACCTCTAACCACTAGGATCAAAGGTGGGGTTGAAACTACTACTCCAAACCCCTCCCTCTAATGCCATGCTTATTAATTTAGAAAAATAAAATGATCTAAATTACCATTAAGAATTGCGCTACTTCCAGCAGAAKGTTCTAATCTACTGCTATGAGATGCAGCCTTCAAAATTTCAAGAGCTTCGGCTTCCGAAATATTCAAATCTGTTGGAAATAGAAAACGTCACACATAATTCATCTTCAAACARAAATTCGACAATAAGCATCAGAWTTCATAWTAATAAGTTAGAACACWGAATATCCATCMCAACTCGGAATGAATTCTGTTGAACATTTGRTCGAACAGGTGGTAGGCGTGGCAAAACACAGGAAAAACTTACAAAACGAGAAGAATAAAGCAAACAGTATCAATCGAWTTGTACTCTAATGATGATAACATGTAAATGAAAATTCACTTTTGCATATCACAGATGATGAGAATCAGAGCAACTGAAATGGAATAAAAAGTAATGAGGAAGAATAGAAAGTTAAAGAGTGAAGGAGGAGAAAAGGAAACGTAACCTCGAGCAAGAAGAGAAGGAGAAACGGAAGAAAGAGAGAGAGAGAAGAGTATAGCCAGTAGAGATGAGTTTGCCTCTTTGAGTTTGCAGATATCGCCATTCTCATCACCTCCATTTTCGAACGACTTCAAAGTTCAAACCGTTCATCAACGGACTTTGGCTCAATTTACGTTCTGAAATTCATTCGTCTTCGGCGCTAAAAACGGTAGGCGTTTTGATGAAGAGGGTCTTTTCGGGCTTAAGTAATCACTTGTTTTAATGTGTATGACTACACTAACTAGTTTGATTTCATTTTCAGAGGAAAATACTAGTTTCATATCGGATATGAACTAAATCCCTTACTATTCAAGGTGTTTTGTAATTTCTCCATGTTTTGTATATTCAAGCATACATGCATCATTTAAATAACACCTGATATTTTCAAAATTGTCACGATATACCCACATTAATACTATATCAGATTGAACTATGTTAGGGCTCCTTTTCAAGGTTACAATATAGCCATTCTAGTTTTCCACTATTTCTCCCAAGTGAGTTTGATTCCATTAATTTAAAAATTAGGGAAAGCAAAGCATACACTTTTATCGGGAAAGGAAGGATTGCAATTGAAAGTTAATTAATGATAGCGTAAAAAAAAAACAACAAACAATCAACACTTAAGCTATACATCATATAAACTATTTTTTGGAACATACATATAGTAGGATCTCACGATTCTAACAAGTTTGCGTATAAAGAGCTTTAATGGACCTAGTTTCAATTACCCAATGATAAATGAAAGAGTGGAAAAATATATAATATGTTTTGTATATTACTATATTATATGCAGATACATATATTATGTCATATAATCATATATCTCTTTATATAAGAAGGGAGGAGGAAGATGGTGTCCCCTCTTAAATGACCTTATAACCTTAATAATTTTAATTTTTTTTGAATTGAAGTGCTAAACTACCTTTTACTTATTATGAGATTTAAAATCGAAATTTCATTTATTATAGTACTTAATTATAAAAGCATAAATCATGAACTTAGTCCAGATTAGATTGAAAACATATGGTATAATAATTGAATTTCATATTACTATTATTTACAAAATAACAATTAGAATAAATTGTATTGTTTAATTAGTTGAAACATTTTATATAATTCCATTCTACGGAGTATATAATCATTTTATGTGAAATATTATAATAGTTATACGTACTAAAGCACGCATCGCGTGCACATAAAAACTAGTAATATATAATAATAAAAAAGTGATTGTCGAACTAACATAAACTAACGAGCGTTAACAATTTGTATAATTTTTTGAATGATTTAAACAAGTTAGCAGTTGTTTGTCAACTCTAACGAAGTTGAGATATATATTGTTTGAGTAATGCTCGTTTATTAATCAAATTTATAGATTTGTTATTTTGTTCGTACTCGTTTATTATATAAAATCAAGTTTTGACCGATTTTGTTTGCGAATATTCACGAGTGTATTTACATCCCTTACCCTCCATGCTCCACCAGTCCACCATTCTCTCTCCCAAGCTCCTCCCCCCCCCCCCCCCCTCCCCCTCCAAAAATGGCACAAGGGATATGCAAGAACAACCCACAGAAAACTCTCTCTATTTATTTTATTTTTTACTTTTTATTTTGTGTGTTGACAATGAGAGAAACTCTCTTGCTACCCTTTTAGATTTCACTTTTAACTGGCATATGACCAAAGATTCTCATGGTAAAGATTTATTGAATTGTGACAAAGCGATACAGATGGTAATCTTTAACGGAAACTCCTGAATATCAGCTGTGATCAAATGGACGGGTCAGACGTGCTTGTATATTAAAAAAAAAAAACTTGTCCAAATTCGTCTAAAAGAACGGGTCGACCCCGGCATTTTGAAACTTAATATTGGTATTTTTAGTTGCCCAAAACCTGCTAATGTATCGTGTCGTATTTGTTTACATAAACAAGATGAACTTTCTTAATTCTAACCTTCATTTTTAAAACAAGTCAACTCTTTTAACCCAAACCTTGAAGGAGTAGTAATTTTTTTAATCTTTTAATAGAGAACCACAAGAAGTTGTGATAAGGATTAATCTCATGATCTTCGAAAAAATAAAAAAGAAACTCCAACCACTCGAAGTATCCATCGGTCTCTCCAAACTCRTTAATAATGAGTTGATACTTGAAATGATAAGTTGATATTGGGCGTGTTCGGCAATGATAGCGTTGGAAATAGCTTTTAGCGGTATAAGTAGCGGATAACTTAAAAGCTAGTAAGTAGCGTTAGAAGTAGCGGGTAGCGGGCGAAACTAAAATTGTCAATATGAGTGTTCAGCATAAGTAGCGATTGTATTTATAATAGAAGAAAATTAATTACCAATTAGCTTTTTATCCTAGCTTAAAAGCTAAAAGCTAAAACGCTACTCCTACTAGCGTTTGAAAAAGGYAGCGTTTAACGCTAAAAGCTACTCAAAACACTACCTTGTCGAACAGTAATAAAATTAACCAAGTAATTTTTTAATCTAGTTAAAATGCTAAAAGCTATTTAAAAAAGCTACGCCGAACACGCCCATTATATCGAGTTAAGGAATTGTGTCTATTTTTGCCACTACTGGGTTTAAACTTTCAACTGTCAAAAATCCAATTAGCTCTTTTTTGGAGCGGAAAATCCAATTAAAATTGTTTTCTTTAAATAGACCCTAAATCCTCAATTCATCACTTTTTCATCAATGCTTCAATTGACAAGAAGAAACATAATTCCCAGGTTTGTGATTGCAGCAATCCACTGTATTACATAATTTTACAGATATTAGGGTTCGTAATTCATGTATTTGGGGATCAATGATAACTCATGTTTTTCATCGGAATCTAAATTTGTTCCTCATTTTTTCATCGGAGTAACACTAGCAAWGCAAATCCGCGGTATTCACTGAAAACATCTACGTTAATCAATTTCGCCTGAGTTTATGTCGGTTAAGCAATTGAACACCAAATTCYTGATTACAGCTTCGAAGGAAGTTTSAGTCGCAGRAGAAGAATATGGATCATTATCAGGTACTCGGCCTGTCATCTGCAGGATCGTCCGTCGACTGTACGAAGCTGAGTGAAGCCGAGGTTAAGGCGGCGTATCGTAAGAAAGCTCTAGAACTGCACCCGGACACGGTAACGAGAAAGAGGAAAAGGGATGTTGACGATGATSRTGGYGGTGATACTGTTGTTTCTATGACTGCTGCATTCCAGCAGCTTCAGTCGTCGTATCAGGTTCTGATGGATAAAGAAGCCAGGAAGAAGTTTGATGYTGTGTGGTTGGGGCGGAGGCAGGAGAAAGAGAGGCGGGTGAGGTTGGAGCGCGAAAGACAGGAGAGTCTGAGGAGGGAAGAGGAGAGGCGGGYGAGGATGGAGCGCGTAAGGCAGGAGAACGAGAGGAGGAAACAAGAGAGGTGGGTGAGGATGGAGCGCGAAAGGCAGGAGAATGTGAGGAGGGAGAGGGAGAGGATTAAGGCGTTGGAGCGCGAATGGGAGGAGGATATTAGGAGGGAGGAGGAGAGACGGATGAGGGTGGAGCGCGAAAGGAAGGAGAGCGAGAGGAGGGAACGGGAGACGATCAGGGAGATAGAGGAAGAGGAGATGTTAGTGCATCACAAGCTTGTGGAGAACATTGATAATGAACAAGACATTCGGGTTTTTGAAGAGGAATGGATTGTTAGGTCCAAGATTTTGAAGGTTACTTGGAACAAGACTGAATTTGGGGTTTTTACAGAGTCTCAACTCAAAGATTTGTTTGATTGTTTTGGGGATGTTGTGCTAATAGATGTWAGCATAGATGAGATYAACGACAAGGGTGACGCACTTATTTTTATGGCGTCCAGGGCATCTGTGCTTGCTGCCACTGTCGCGAGTTGGGTTCATCATCCCGAGTCTCCTTTCGTTGTAAGGCCCCTTACGCTATGTTAGGCTACTGTGAGTTGTGATATTCCAAGTAAATGTATATTGTACCCTGATCCTGTCATTAGCATAATTGAAGTTTGTATAGTCCTGGAATTGATTGCTTTTAACATATGTAGCAGTATACAGTATGTTTCGAATTCAAATGCACAAGTATATATTTCAAGTGAACAACCTCCAAGGTGTCGTTCTGACATTCTCTACTGTTGCTGTAGGAGTTATAAGATAGTACTCCACTCGACTAAAGAAGCTACAGATGCTTCGCAGTTAACAGCTTCGCCCATGATGAAATTATTTAATCCAGAAACTAAGACAAAGCAACCGAAAAAGAGTTTATCAGTTAATGGCATATGTATGTGAATCAAACCTAGTAGTGGTGCAGTGAATGCATCACTTATCCAAGTGGCCTTGCATCTTTCATGATGTACTCCCCAATCGGGCATTGTGTTAACTCCTAATGAACCGGGTAGGCATACTAAAAAAATATACTAGCATCCAGATAGTGTAGATACTCATCAATGCTCTCAGATACAGGACGTTTGTTAAGTTGACAGAAAATCGCTATTTTGGCTGTAGACAGACACCGGGATAGGAAGCAAGACACAACTCTTGCGATTTATTTTGGCCCATGTACTACTGCAGTCTGTTATAAACAATGTTGCTGCAACAATCGATTAATTCCATTATTTATACATCATTTTCAGAAAGTCTCCAATGCAGAATTTCAGTCACTAGAAAAAATGTCAATGTAAAATAAAAAAATGAAAGTTCTAAAACAGAATCCAGTGTAAAATAAAATAAATCTATCTTCACTTTTGCACTAATAATTACACTTAGCGGATCAACAGACCCAGGTACAGTTGCAAGCTCTCCGACTGTCTGGATAGAAAAATAGGAAACCTCCTGCAGMTGCAAATGTTTCAACCTGAAAATTACATAAATTCATTTGGATCCACTACATTCATTATTTATTTGTGCAATCAAGACAAGGCAAAAAATGTGCAAGCAAAAACATAAATAAAAGTCCAGGGAGAGAATTATAAGAGGCATCAGTGAATGAACTGCAGCTTATGATCCTCTGTTCTTTAGTATTGTGCAGGCTTAGGATTGCTGTTCAGTATTTAATCTGGTTAACGGAGATCCCGTGACTGATACACGAATTATTTGTCTGAGCCTTGAATGAGAGATGGAGGAGAGATGCATCCTAGCTTTCCTCAAGGAGCGTGCTCACTTCCTCCCTCGACAAATTCCTCACCCAGTGGCCATCTATCTGGTCGAAGATCATACTGCCAAGAACCAAGTTGAGACCAAATTGTCTTTCATATGATCTAAAACAAAAAAGAAGGCATGTATGAAATTTGTGTTCCGATACGTACCACTGTGTCTTCTGGTTCATCAGCAGTGGTGAGGATCAAATCTTCCCATCCGGAAGTGTTCCAGACCAGTCCAAGCAACCATAACACCTTTGATGTAAATGGGTTAATTTACAGATACTGATGGTAAAGATTCCAAGTTTCTTAAAATTCATTAAGCTGAAGACATCCTTGCATTAACGTTACTTTTAGGTCAAAGTCCAGAGACAAATAAAGACTGGGACTGACCATTGTCAGTACAAAGGCTGGGGAGGACAAAACAAGCTGTAGGCCTTTTTTTGGCAATTTGATCAAGTCTTGCTCTAACATAATTGATTTATGCAACACCACCTGAGACAACCTGAAGAATAGTAGATACAATTAATTCACAAGCTTACAGGTTGAATACTAACACAAGGCATCATAGTCGTAAACCAATCATTGATCTACTTACAAAATATTGATTGATGGCTCCATCCTCAACGGCCATCCATAGCTCTACACATCTTTCCTCCAAATGTAACACCGCAACTCGCTGCATGAATATCCCTCGAGTGTTCAGGAAAAGAAAGGTACAGTGGTACACCCATACTAAGAGTTGCTCCGCATAGAGAAAAGAGGAGTGAGTAACCATCAGTGTAGGAAACAGAATCACTCCACCTGAAAGAAGCAGCAATGTCTGCCCGAGTACTTTCTGTCTGGATACTTGCGAAGAAAGTGGAATTTCTGCATCACTGCAAGCAATCAAAGAATCATCAAGAACTGGTGATCAATTGCATACTGGCATCCAGTCACTATTCAACATTTGCTTCAGAAGCATCAGCCAACGAATCAAGCCAATAAAAGAGAGATAGCATCAACAAAATCACTCCAAGTATGATTATGAGCAACAGCAACTTTGTAGGAACTGAATATCCAGATTGACCAACTGAATTTCATACATCTAGCAGTTCAAATAGAGAAGCAATTAGCTAGCCTAGTATGCAGTAGCCTTGCATACACATGCCCAGCAGTAGTTATAGTCATCCTAGTAGCTTTTACTCAATGTCCCTAGAGCATAACCCACAAATATGAGGAAATATATAACATCTAGCCTTTAGTTGACTTTTCTCTTCTCCATACAATCAATTAATGTAACTAGATATCAATATCCAATTCTACAATCGAGTGATCGTGTACTTCAACCTCCCCTTCTATAAGAGTTCAAGAGAACTGATGCCGAGATCAAACTTAGGTGGAAACAAACTTTAAAACACAAGCGACGCACAAGACAAAAGACAACAATCACAACAACCCAGTATGTTTCCTACAAAATAGTATCTTGAGAGATCAAGATTCAAATACTTACATGTTCTTTTTGACTCAATAGCCAGCACTCACTTGAGTCTTCAAGCCAGCATAGAAAAAGTTGCAATCCTTATGATGTAGCATTGAGTCTAAAGGAAAGCAGCAAACAATATATGATGATTAATAGAGTCCAAATATATACAACATCCTCAACAGTATGAAGCCTGCAAAAATGACTTAAACTGATCAAAGAAGATAATAATATAAGTGTACTTTGAATTTAATTGACATAGGATCACCCTCTCGAGCGAGCTCCTCTATAGCAGGACCACCACTCTTCCTCATATCAAGGCCAAGCCACTTTGCTATCTTGTCATATGCTTCGCCGATTGCATCATCTATGGTAGTCCCAAGCTGTATGTAATGACCCAAATCACGCGCAAGAATTAGAAGATTGTGTCCACCTGGAAAGAAAATCAAAAGCTTAAAGATGTTCAGCACAAAATTGCAGGTAATGCTTGAAAGATTAGAATAAGAATACTCTCGTTAAGTCATGGAAATATTATTTMTATTAATAACTTAACTAACATGACAAGAAAATTTACAGCATACCTATGAATCACTTTTTTCAAAGATTTTCTCAGATGGAAATACTCCGTTTTTTTTTTTACTTGCACAATTTCTATTTTAAGCATGTACACCTCATCAAACATTTAATAACATACACTCAAATTGAATAAAAAAACCTTAAATCACATTTATTACCCTTCTTACTTTCAATTTCATCCACACAAATATTCAACCACTTGCAACTTTCAATTAAATATTCTTCAACTTGCACACAACTCCACTATCATCAATACTCTCCTAAAAACCCACAAAACTTGCTATGGTGCAAGTAAAAAATACGGAGGGAGTAGCAATTAAGAAAGAATTGCCTGGTATGACCTTGTAGCATCACCCCCATCTTTTAATGTATTCACTATTCAGAGGTAACCTTGCATTCAGAAAAATATTAACTAGTATGACTCTGTTACAAAGACAAGAACCCAAAGCACAATGCAATGGAAAAAGAACACATCAAATTGCAGATCTATATAAATGAGAATTTYTGCACACTGTTCAAAGAAAGTATCCATAAATCGTGACAGTTCTGACATAAAAAGTATTATAGCTCATCATGATGCCTATTTGTGATATGATGTGTTCYCTAAATAGCTGCATCTGTTCAACACTTAAACTTAAGCAAACAATTACACACAGTTATGAATCTAAGTTCCGTCAGAGATGGGATCAGGTACAAAGAGGGCTGTTGACAACTTAACAAAAGTAGCCTGAATAGTGCTAGATCATACTAACAAACGGCAAAAAGCATCCTGGTAAATGCATGAAATTATCCTTGAAAATACACATATTTTCTAATCTAATGTCAGGCTTCGACTTTTTTTCATTGTTTCAATTTTACGACAAAACATTGTGCCGTAATTCCAAAAGTTGGCTAATCGTAGGAAAATTTCTCTAATTAGAATGAGCTGGAACAATTACGCTCATAATTAAGAGTTAAAGACTATAGAAGAGCATGCAGATTCCATATCATAAACAAGAGGGGAAAAAAAAAACCAAATATTTGCATCATACAACTCTTAAATGACTAAACATATGATTATTTTGCCTATTTTATGTTTATAGACTCATTTTCCCAACGGGATAGCACAATTCAACCAAAAAAATAAAAAAAATAATAATAAAAAAAAAAACACAAGAACCACATCAAGTAATCATCAATACCTGAAATGAGCAGTGCCATGAAGGGGAATTGCAGGTTTCTGTCTGTGAGCCTGCACAACAAGGGAGAGTTGAAAAACAATAGTAAACAGCAGTTTTCATTTTAAGCATTGATATTAAATTCACCACAGAATGCCAGGCATTAGGCAACAATACCTCGCTACCAAAGTATGAGCTTCCATGTGATGCACACCAACTATAGGCAGTTGAAAGCTGCCAGCAATTTCTCGAGCTTTGCGGACACCAACTACATTCATATGACAGATAACGAGAAAAGTAAAAGAAGTCAAGATCTCAAGTTGAGTCTTCTGACTTATTAATATGGAACATTATCAATTGATCATTTTTGGTAGATATAACCAACCCCACTTATGGGACTAAGGCTTGATAGATTGTAAAAACTTCATGTGTTGGAAAAAACTTAAATTCAATTCAATTTTGTATCTACTTCTTTCATTGCTAAACTTTTTCAGCCATAAAGACATTATGTCTAACATATAATAGTCTACATTAGATAATTACCTTAACTTATACCTACACCTCTTCGACTTCTCTGAGCATCCTTATTGGATAACTATTTAAGCTTTCAGTGTATGTTGTACTGGTCCAAGACTTGATTCCTTTTTTTAACAGATTTAATATGATTATATTTAAGATTTTATAATTCGGAAGTCTAGACATATACACAGCCTAGAGGAAGAAAAACGTCAATGACAAAAAAGTCCACAATTTGGTGTGCCTAGTTACATCGTTACACAGTTCTCTCCCTGTAGTCCCTCATCATATTACCTTGATCCATGCCTCCGTATTTTTAACACAAACCAATGCTTAGTAGGGCTCCATGTGAGGTAGGTTGAGAGTTAAGAGAGTATGATTTACCAAATAAAAACGGAGCAAAGGTTTTGAGACTTACAAAAAAGTAAATGAGACAAAGATATCAGGATAGGAAGAGTGTCACATCGAAACCCTACATGCAAAAACTCAGAAGATGAAACACTGAGTGCTGAAAAGAAATTGATTTAATCTTATCATCAAAGTCTTTAACTCTCTCTTCCACCCCATTTGGCAAAAGGGAAGTCACCAAAACTCTAAAAAAACAGATTGAAAGAATCCTGACACCATAGTGGAGCAACAAGTCAACCTATGATATGTTCTATACAGCAAAAGTAGTCTCTATGTTAAATGACACGTCTATATGATCACATATCCGTGTCAACATGTTACTTCTCAGATCCAGTCTTTTATCCAGATCCCTTCAGTCCTTCACTGTACATTGCACACTTCTACCTCGAGAAGCAAGGGAAAGAAAAGAATATATTTTAATTACTATTAAAATAATTCACCATGAGGATGCTATGATCTAGTAACTGTTGAGGTCAAAGCTGAAGAATGGAAAAACTTCAAGACAAAAAAAAAATTAAAAGGGGAAAAGAATGAGAAGTAAATAAAGAGAGTGTGATGAGAAAGAGAGAGAAGGTGAAAGTAGCAGCATTATAACTACATGAAGAGGTGGAAGAAGTTGCGTATAAATACTTCTCAAAATGTCCTGTATCCATATACATGTTGAAGTCTCACAACACTCACTTCCAAAAATTAACTTCTTGTGTTAGACACTTGGACACTTATCCAGTCCAGGTGAAATGAAGCTCATAGCTGAAAAGAGAAAGACACAGTCTCAAAACACTTAACAACCCAGCAAACCTTTTCTCCCCAGTCAGCACGCGACAAGAATAGACAACAGCAAGCGTTTATGACTAAATAGAACTAGTCCAAGAATGATTCTCTCATTGATAACTAAGGATATCATAGATCCAAATGAAAAGAAGAAAATTAATCAAAAAAGTATGATAAAATTAGTTAAGTTTTTAAAACCTCTTTATCTGCCTAACCTAGAATAGTTCACTAGCGCCAAATGCCACGAAAGAACCCTAGCCAATAATTAAACAATTGAAGATACTCGAGTATCCAAACATCATTTAGACAAAATTGCTGGAGAAGCATCAAGTGCAAATTATCTCTTATCTCCACCATTTTTTAAAATAAAAAAATAAAATTGTAAAAATATTAATAAGGATGAACAGCTGGCAGCTATGTTAATCAGACTGATAACAGTGTCTACTTTAGTTTTCCGTGTCTAGGCATTGCAGTTGTCCAAAAATGTAGCAAAATTGTTAGTTTTTTGGTCTCAAAGAAGTTTCAAAATCATCTTGTGTTGCTATACTAACACCTGAGGTAGAGAAGGTGTCAAAGATAACAAGGCTGGCAGGGTTGTTATGGTAAGCACTAAACAGGGAGTGGAGCCTTAGCACTTAATATGAACCAGTATACCAAACCGTACCATGAAATCTAAACATAACATTTGCACATGCCTCAAAATATTGTAATAGAATCTAAACACACAAACTGTCAACCATATACATTACCACGTAGGCAAAGACTTAATCCAGGACCAATGGTCACTGCAACTGCAGAAAGATCTTTGGCTGACAAATTAGCTTTATCAAGTGCTGCTTGTGTTACCTGCAAAATAAAATGATGGAAAAAGGGAGAACAAGATAATAGTGAGAAGATGATTTCTTGTCTTTCATTTATATCTTACAGACGAAATAACAATATATAATTCTATGAATGAAAGGCTCAGTACAAACACTAATTACTAATATACAGCTACAAGACCACATGAAAATTACTTCACGACCAAACCGAGGACTTCAAAATGTATAGCCTTATTAATTATTACAGACAATTCAAAGTGAACTGGTTCATGACCAATTTAAATCTTATTATTTTGCCCTTATGGAATACATCCAAATATCCAAAAGAGTAAATTTTACTAGTGTTTCTTAACCCATCTATGAAATTTTCACGGCAAGAAGACAAATAAAGATTACAACAGAACCATAAGAGATGAAAACCCCATTGTTTAGTTGATYATTGCATTTAAAAGTAACCAAAAGGATCTCATCAAGTCATCAGTAGTATATGGTTCTGCCACACATTTCTACTCTCAGAAATTCAGATCCAAGCAACCGCCCAAGACAATATATTCTTATTCATGCCTTTGATGTCCAAGTTTTTTTTCATTCTCACTTTAAGTCCTCAATAAAGGATACGGTCATACGGGAAATAATAACATTAACATCAACCACAAAGGAAAAGATAGGACAAAATACCTACCAATACACTTAATTTTGTGATTATAAATCTTGATGTGTCATACTCTGTGGCATCAGAGTTTCTTTATAAGATACTTAGCCTTGGTGGCATAAGAGTGTTTTTTTTTTTTTCACAGATCAAATTATCAAACTCCGTAGGACATTGGCAGCGAGGATATCAAGACAGCTCAAAAAGAAATACAAGAAACGTAATGATAAACATGGAGATTCCAAATAAGGCATGTTAAAAGTTTCAATAGGAAGAAAATTATAAATTATGGCAATTCCACTGATCATTATTGTCTACCAGGTTGATCTCAGGAGACAACCAGGCCATTACTTAGAGAAATGCAAAAGGTATTACTATCAAAGGATGTGATACCTGATTAATGGCTTTTGAATGAGCTTCTTCGGCCATTTTAGGAGCAACCCCTCCATACTGGGCAAGCAGATCTGCCTTATTCAGCAAAGATTAAAAGTTAGGCTGTAGGCTCAAAATTTTGATATAGTATGTTGGGCTTTAACTGGGACTTAATATATTCCTTTCATTCTTCAAATCAATAAGATATTAGGCACGCTTAAGTACCATAAAAAAATTACTTCAGTATTGAATGATGATTATGCATTCACAAACTTATGTCCAGAGAGTAATGACTTTGTTATGATAAATACGAAGTACTATTTTATGTTTAGATTGAGTTTCTATTTTAGACATATAGTCATAGAATTTTAGTTCTAGGGTAGGACATCTGCAGGATAAGATTGAGATTAATTTGTGTGCAATTAGAAGTGACTTTGGTGAATGACTTCTAATCTCCTGTGCAAATAGCCTAAGTTTAAAGGTATACATGTTGATCAAGAGGAAATGGTGTGCTTGATTGTCTTATTGTGTTATCCGTCTTATAATTCACTATAATTGTACAAGATATGGTATTGGGATTCACTAAGCAACAAACTAGTTCCTTCTCAATTGTGACCTATGCTCATTTTAAGCCAAAAGGGGGGAAATTTAAGGTTTTCCAAGACGAAAATGCAGGACAATACAGGAATTAAACAACATGATGGATGGCATTCCTTTATCTAAAGAGGAGGAAAAAAACATCCAAGAGGCTCTCAAACACACTACAACCAACATTCTAATAGAAAACACGCGAATCACGCATTGGTGATTCGGTTCTTCACTAACCTTCGACCAAGTTAATCAAATTAGAGGCTAAGGAGTTCATTAATTCTGTACATGGGTCACACCATACTAAAACTACAGTTCTGATATCTGCTCATAACATTTGACAAGACTTGACTAAAATTACAATTCTGAAATACAATTCTGATATCTGCTCATAACACTTGACAATACCAAATTACCAACTGTACTTTTGCATCATTAATCACATCAACAACATAAATAAAGCAAACATGCCAACCAACCAAATTATCAGTGAAAGAGCATTAGTACCTGAGATGACACCACTTGACTAAGAATATCTCCATTGCCTCTCACCTGAAAACCCCCAACARCCAAAAATCATAAATCAAAACACAAAAACAAAAATCACCCACATCAAATTACAGGTAAACCCAGAAATTAAACAGAAGAAAAGCGAAAACTTTACAACAGCAACAGCAGTATCATCACAACTGGTTTCAATGCCTAAAATAACCAAATTATCCCCATTTGCCACTTTTGTAGCCTGTATTTTGTGAGAATTGAAGTGGGTTGTGGACGAATTGAAGGATAAAGAGGAGTGAAAAATCAGGGCAGAAACAAAAGTAAACTGCAGTTTTTTCCAAGGCAATGACAGCTTGGTCTTGTAGCTTTGATGGCTTAATTTGTGTAGTGAAGAGAGAGAGTGGGAGGAGTTGACGATGTTGGAGGACCTGCGCTTAGAAAGGGTTCCCGCCATGCAGCCATTTTCTGCACTGCACATATGGTATGTTCAGAACTTCAAACAAAGAGTTTGAATATGAAGGCGGTGGACGGTTCAATTGTGGACGTTGCTGATTGGATTTGGCAGTCGGGCTATTGGTTGTGGCTCCTTGTGCGACTTGTGGTGAGAGCGTGACGTGATCAATAGTTGGGGTCGACCGAATTTTAGGTAAAAGGTCAGGTTTTGGGCAGCAAAATTCTATTATGGCCAGGAAGATATCCCTTCATGTCGCTGGAATAAATGATCATTTCTTGTAAACTAGAAATGTTCTATTCGTCAAAATCGAAAATTTTCATATCTTCGAAAATACAGTGATTCATTTTCAGATACTAACCATTTAACATTCTGAAGAAAGAACATTTTACAATGTCGAGATAACAATTTCTATTTTCGGAAATGAACAATTTGCGGGAACATGGTCTCGGGACCATAAATAGACCTATTGGGTTTGTGGGACTTAGGGGTTGGTCGAGACCTAGTCAAGATGAAAAATGTCACAATGTCACTTAATATTGTCAAAATTTAACTTAATTTTTATGAGGAAGTAATCACCTTAGATTAATTGATGACGTTTGGTTATGGCTTATTTTAGTAATTAGTGATAGATAGAATCATAAGTATATTATAGAATAATACTTAAACTTAAGAAAATATATAAATTATAATATATATAATATAGGGGCTATCTTACTATCGCATTTTATTTTGATAAATAAAACCTCTATAATAAGGCTATGAAGAGAAGGAACAAATAAGTCTATACGTAAAACTCTTTAGGTGCTCAGAAATTTATTTATAAAGTAACTGGTTGAAATATTACTGATATCTGCTTGGTCGAATGAGTATCATGCAAAAAACGATCGACTATGAAATGATGAATATCCAAGCTACTTGGGTTATTCAACTTAGCTTCGTTGCTATATTGATGCACTGACGATAAAGCTTTGCCTCAAAAGGTATAATTATTCGTATTCATGATTTGATTTTGAATCATTTAGCGGTGGCATGGGCGTGCAAGTGAAAGTGTTTGTTTGCATACCTGCTTATGCAACCAAGATACATACTAATGTTTTAAATGAGTAGGTCAAATTAATAATAATTTATTGTTTTAACATACTGAATAACAATTAGAGAAATTTGATCATATTTTAATGAACTCTATGAACATTTTTTATTTAAATATAGACTTTTTTATGTTCGCTAATTTGCGTTTTCTTATCTAACATACTATGCTAGCTACATACTGTAGTATGAGTTGATTCAAAACCTAGTATCATTACATTCATTAAAAAAACTAGCTATATCATGAGATAAATGATTATACAATTTAAAGGATGATTACTAGAATAGAAATACCATTATTTAAGAGGATGAATATCCTATGCTACACATAGAAATAGAAATTGGACTGCAAACTTGTAAATAATCATTTACAAAACTAGCTTATCATCAGTTCAAATGCCATATTTTTTGAAACATCAAACAAACATTAATTATACGAACATGTTTTTAGTAGCACATATCTTTTTCACTCTGTGTCTCATTACATATCTCCCATCAATTCTTCATAGCATGAAAACTTATCCTAAATTTAGATTTATTATGATGAAAAAAAATCATTTAATTAATTTTAGTTATAAAGATCAAGTATTCAGAGGAGATTTCTCATACGATACAATCATAATTATAAATTTATAGATTGCATATCAAAATTTAGAAAGCATTAAGTACTTAAATTGCTTAGTCAATTGGAATAAATAGGTAAGGCATTTCAACTTAGCATCTCATTTATTTTCGTGGATTAACCACAGTTTATACTCATGTAAGGCTACAGAAAAAGCTGGTTGGGAAAAGATTGATCGAATTATTATAGACTCAAAATTTAAGATATGATTAACACTTATAGCAACCGAGTATTACAAATTTCAACCAAATATAATTTACATAATATAGACCGATCGAGCATAAAATTTAAATCTAACCCAACCATCACAGCAGAAACGCATTGTTATTTTAATTAACATTAATGACCTCGTTGAATTTTTAAGGTATCTACACCCAATCATCCTTAATTAGGGTTACAAGGTCCTAGGCAAATTAGAAGAGTTAGGTTTTTGCCACTCCAATGTGTCTCAATCGAATAAAGAGGCCAATTGACACACAGATCACCACTTACCATTCAATTCCAATACACTGAATTGTAATCCAACTATAACAGTCGTGGGATTCGAAACTCGTGTAAATTAGTTGGATTTGGATAACATATCTACTCCACTTCGCAGCTACACGAAATAAAAAACAAATGGAGAAAGACAAAACAAGTAAAGAATAGCAATAACCAAAAGAACAAGTTTTCCAAATCGAATTTTTTAAAAAAGCCAAGATAATAGGGTTCTAGAATGAAGATTGATCAGATGATCATGAGACATGATTAACATGAGGCATTGATTGTGTAGGCTAAAAAGTCACGCACATAATACATGCCTACTTTCATGTGCCCTACATGTATAGATTTCATCACTTTACAAGGACCATCAAATTGAGTCCAAACCATACACTATTATTACCATGTTTTTAACCTTTAATTAATTAAATTAATCAAAATTATAATCCTAATTATTCAACTTTAGATAAATCTAAATTAAAAGGAAATGATCATCAATTAGCATGAATATGAGTATGACCCACTTCAAAGCAAACAATCTAACACTCCCTCCCGTAACGCAATACTTGCAACAATTGATATTATTTTTGAGAGATAGAATATTCAATTGTTGCAAGTATTACGTTACGAAGGCAGTACAATTTTTTTCGGTTACTACTACGAGGAGTGATTATTCCCACTACCTTTGACAAGTGGATTAATCGCTCGCAAAATCGAGTTTGAATTGGTAACTCAATGGGCCCAGCATTCCTCGATGTCTCGAGATCAGAACTAAAGGTCCTTAACCACTCAAGTCAAGTCTAGTTRGTAATACTTATTAAATTTGATTATGCAATTCTAAATGTTATCAATATATTTGCGGTCCAAATTATTGTAATGATTTTATAGAGAGTATGATGATCGATCGATCTCACATTCTCACTGCTGTTATAGTAATTATTATTATTATAKTATTCCAATCAATAAAGTATGCAATTGCTCAATTGAGGAATATAATGGTCTACTACTTCACATATCAACAACCCCAAAACTTTCGATGTATGTCTTTGATAACATCAACCAATTGTCAATGTTGATATCCTTTTGTGGTCATATACATCATTCGCCTTCTCTGCTGCACACAACATTATTGTATGCGCCATCATTTTCCTCCAAAGGATACATATGCATTTGGCCTGGTATTGATCGATTTGGGCCGAATGAGTCATAACAGCGGTACAAATAATACTAATAATGAGCGAGCAAGGAGTATCTGAGTCTATATATGACCTATTATACACATGTCATTAGCTCATTAGTCTTAGAGGCAGACTCTTAGCCAATGAGTCGAGACTTCATTATTGGATCTAAAGAAACATGAAGTGTACGTATTASAAATGTTTATGTGTATCTAAAGATACTTGTGGTATAAAAACATGATAATTAATGACCAATTGACCAGTGATTGCAACAACACAACTTGCACTCTATATATTCTTGATGACGGTAGAAAAATGTTCATAGTTCGGATYAATTTTTAATATATGTCGAATTTTTTTCTATAACCTATCTCACAATCTTGATTAAGGTACTATTAATTACTAACACAAATTCGAGGGAACAAGTCTTAAAATTTAATCAAGTTAGCTAGCTACACGACACAACCGTATCAACTTAAAGAACTATGTATTGCATATGAGGGATTATTGGAATTTTGAACACATTGGGACAATAAGACAACGAATAAGGATGCGATATTCTATTCATCCTCTTATTAAGCCTGAAACTAAACTTATCTAAAATGAACTTATTTGAACAAATCAACTCTAATTTTTCGTCTTTTATTCTATTCAACCTTCTAATATTGAAACAAACTCCGCTAGACCTCCTTATATCAAAATTTATCAAAACATATCCAAATTTATTAGACTTAATTGAAACTTATTTCTTGCAAGTGAAGAGAAAGCACCCTTAAAACGAATTGCTTTTACACATGTTATGATTTTGTCGTAAAATTATGTTACATGTACAAATTCTTGAAATTATAATACAGTATGTTTGTACGTGCTATATACGAAGTACAATCAATAGCTAATACAAGTGCTATGATAAAGTCATAAACAAAGTGTATTGTAATTTGGCACAACTCGAGAAACATCATCATCAATTTACAAAAAATAGTCACCTTCTAATTTAGCACAACAAAAATCACAAAAGAGAGAATGAATCATGAGTTAATTAATTAATTAATTACTTCAACGTAAATTCTATTTAATTTGCATATAATAAGTGTATATATCAACATTTTCAATCTTAGTTTTAATTTGATACTACTAATTTTCACCTAGAATCAAAACTACCTCCTTAAAAACAAAAACACACATCTCTGATTGCTTTCCACTGTCCATAATATGCCAACAGCTCCCAACCTTCATCATGTTATAAATTCCATATGGTATGTTTGTTCGCATTGCAAAGGCTTGAAATATTGTTTGCAAATCTCTAGGGAGCTAGGTAACTATGTTATGCTGAAAAAATCATATCCAACATTTATATGAGTAAAGTAAGATACAATGACACGTATTTACTTTGAAATCATGTTTGGAAAAGAGTCGGATTTCGTACATATATATGTTATCATTTCATATTTTGAGAATATTACTATGTAATCTTATTATGAAATTTCATATGTATTATGTTATATACTAGCTAGTCTTTAAACGTATAGTTTGAGTTATTTTACTAATTTAGTATGAATAATATTTCTTGAATTGTAAATTACTTTTAGAAAGTTGTGGTTCTGTGTTTGAAGTGTTATTAGTCCACGTGATGGGAATCACCCCTATTTATAGAGAATATGAGCGGGTACTTTTGTAATACCTAAGATTAGCATAAGATTCGGAAAATATCTTATAACAGAATTCTGTTAAATAATTATTCGGTTAAAAACATGTCACACAGAATTCTGTTTACAGCGTGCCTGACTCGATCACACGACTATCAAAGCAATCTGCGACAAAATAGTCGGATTTTTCCCTCAAGTCCAGTTTTCCATTGGGCCGAGCCCTAATACCAAGTCGGTCGACATGTGTCCTCTGATTTTGTTTAGTAATATCACATCTTATGCCATTGTAAAAATGCACCGCTGCATAAAAATAATAACAAATTATAGATGATTATCTACTTTAATATATAACTATGATGTATTTGTACCATATATTACCTTCTATATTCCGATTACTTCTCTGTAAGGAGGCGTATATATAAACTATGTACAACCTACACACAAATTGTTATGATAATCCTCAATCTTGAAAGTAACCAATTTAGAAAAAATGTGAAGACGGTTGTACACATCATGACCTTTAATACTATAAACTTCAGTCTCATCTGATATATATTGATCCTAAAATGCATGATTCCGTTGATAATGATTATGTAAATTAAACTTGGATTTCTCCACAGTTTTTCAACTGTATACAAAAATAATACTCCGGCTCATACATTATATTGTGTTGGAATAATTTGGAGAAAAAATCATTATACTCGTTATATCATTGATATCAACAATTCCGTGTGATCACAGTGATAGACTATTAAAGATTTGAGAAATATTCATACTTAATACTTTTCCATAAAATATTTATAGATCTAATCAAATATACTATCTTCTTTAAATGTGGTAGATATTTTTTTTTAATATGTGGAAAGTGGGAAGTTAGGTGAAATTGGGTATTATTATTCTGTTGTGTTTTTGTTTTCCTTGAAATCAGAAACGTATTATGAAAGATAATTCTTGGAGGGAAGACAAATGTGAGGACTTTGAATTTTGAAGAAAGACACGTGGTGAAGTTGTTGGAGCCGTGAGTTACAACATGGTAACATTTGTTGTAATAAATGTAATATTAATAGATGTGTATATTGTATAGAATGTTCTCCATAACCAATCTAAATACTGTGTTAGATAAGCAACAGGGTTTCTGAACATAAACAAATCTCGACTCAATTAATATTTCCCTGTGATCTTGTGTGCGATTCTGAAATACTGTTAAGTGGAACCCATCATCAAACGACTTAAATCTTAAACTGAATGGTTGTGGCGGTCAGCAAATATATATAAAATACGAGTATATATACTTTTTCACCCATTCACCCCTCACATGGCAAGATCACTGTAATCTCAAATGGTGCCATACAACACATTACTCACCTCTTATTCCTGGTAAATAGTATATTAACTCCCTATACTATAGGAAGGGGTAAGAGCAACATGGTGTTCCAGCCTCGGTAAAGCTCATGTTATTGCACTTTACACTTAACACTATAGTTCTTGAACAAAAATAGTATTAAATAAACAAATAATATAACATCAAGTTCAAATTCTCCTATATTACAGTGTCTCATCATATCCAAGACAATGTGACATAGTAGACACTAAACATAACTGAATTTGGAATCGACTAATATATTAATGATTTAGATATCTTACATGTGATGGTGTGACGTTATATGTATGGTGTGTGTCATACCTAAACAGGTGATACTCATTAGTGTGTGTGTAATAGTTCTGTGGACCGACAAATCAGTCTGACTCTATTAATTGAGATTTCTTAACTTCGTTGTTAAACAAATAAACTTGCATACTTCCCCTATGTATATAAAACCACATAACACAGATTTCCCTCTACTCCATTCTTTAACATTCACAAAGCACATATGCTTTTCCCCCAACATTACGCTCCAAATGTTCATATATTTCTTTTTCATTTAATTGGTAAGAACTTCAATACATGAGCCACAAAGTGCATAGCGAGATATAATAAAGTTGAGAATCCGTGCAATTAAATCATTCACTATCCCTACATAGTAATCTATAGCTCTGCAGTAGTAAATGAATTATGTACTCCTCGTACTCCTTTTCTAATAAAATTATGTAATTCTTATAACAATGTACTAGATTTTTTATGTGTGTTATGGAAAACTCCCATCTTCCATCTTCCAATTTCATTGACTTATAGTAATTTTTTTTCTCGTCGCGCACCCTAATCATTTTTCGATGGTTCGTTTGTTTGTTACTAGACATTTTTCAGCCTATCCACAAAAGTCTTGGGCATTGATAGTGTATTCAGCTTTAGTACTGATTACATATATACGTATTGTATAACTATACTATACCATATATATAATTATGCATATATATTTATATATTATATATTATATATATATATATATATATATATATATATATCATATACTATATATATATAGATATTACCTGTCTATAATAAATATCTATAGTTGTATCATATATACCCGCTATAGTCCTATACGTCATATAATAATATATTATTATTCTATTCAGTATTCGCTATATTACACACAGTTTTTATATATAACTATAAATCCTTAATAATAGCTTTAGCGATCCGAAATATGAAGTACCCCTCTTTCAAAATGAGACAGTGTGTTGAAGAAACATCTTGTCCCTTGGCATTTTTTAGGCCAGGACCGGCTAGGTATCTGTGCATTAACGATTTTATTAGGATTGAACTGTGCACAACAACAATCTTTCCAGAATGTGCATTTTATTTTTTGAAAATGCACATTTTATGCCATATAAAATTATGACAGCTTCAATCATAAATTATGCCGCCACATTTACTTTTTGGAATTGAAATGACATCCCTTGACCCCTCCCCGATATCAAATCTGGACCCAAACTATCAAGATTGGTTCTCCCATACGTTCTCATTTCTAAGGGTTCTTTCTCGATTTGTCCTCATCTATGAAATTATTACTAACCTTATTATATATATTACTATCAATAGCACTCGTAATTAGTAAATCTATTCTACTATACTATATGTATACTCTTAGGATCTACTATATACATACATATATGATACTACTAATAGTATATGATAATCTCAGGAATCTCAATGAAAACACATGTATAATAAACAGTGGAAACCAAAATAAATGTGTACATTTTACATTTTAAGGGCTATTACAATACAGTAAAGGTGGGTTACGCAGACTTTCACCCTTAATGGGATGAAGCTACACGCGTTACCCTTCTTAAAACGCTTCAATTACCCCAAATTAAAATACAAATGTATATAACATAGATTAAGTCGTGTCTGTCCATCTCGAAACTCTCGGTCAAGTAGTCTTGATAAGTATGAGGTTTCCATATTATGAACATAACGAATGACATTGTTTCAATATATGTCTCTCTCCATGCATATGAATTTGTAATATAATTACCGTATTACAGCCAGTCGCCGTGCCACCAAAATAGCGAGTTCAGGTGTAAAAGAGGAGGCGTGGATATCGAACCAATAACTAACAAGTTATGTTCACGCTAACTTTGATATATTATGACCATCTCAACTACAAAATTTAAAATAACGGTTGAGATTTAAAGTATAATTAACACTCTATAGAGAAAAAAAGTTAGCCAAAAATCGTGGAGTGGCGTTTGAGATCACAAAAAAAAAAAACAATGGTGATAAAAACACAGAAGAATGCATGGTATATCAATCGAT
>SNQN01000010.1:19341-54402 GCA_008642245.1 Bassia scoparia | reverse complement strand
TTTTTATTGTAAATTCAAATGAGCCACAAGTGCGAAACATATATTAATGTATGAGAATCACGTGCATATAAATCTTGATATCTACATTATAAATTTATAGTGCAGTAGTAATTGAATTATGTACTCCGTACCTTTTTATAAATTATGTAATTTACAATGTTACTATTTTTATGTGTATGGAAACTCCATCTCCATCTATCATTTCATTTATAGTAGTTTTTTTTTTGCCCTAATATTTTCATGTTCGTTATGTTTGTTACTAACTTTTTTCAGCTATCAAAAAGTCTTGGGTAATATTATATATATACATACATATATATATATATATATGAAATATTACCCAAGAAAACCACATGCTATATGAAAACGTAAAAACCAAAATAAATGGGTACATTTTACATTTTAAGGGATACATACAAGCAGTAAATGGGTACGCAAGACTTTCACCCAATGTTGATGAACAATACACGCGTACCCTTTTAAACCTTCAATGTACCCCAAATTAAAATACAAGTATATACATAGATTAAATCGTGACTGTCCATCTCGAAATCCTACGGTCAAGTAGTTATAAGTATGAGGTGTCATATTATGAAACTAACAATGAATTTTTCAATATTGTCTTTCATACATTGAATTGTAAATTATACGTATGCACGCATCGCGTGCACAAAATACTAGTTCCACTTAAAAGGAAGAGATGGGAGAGTTTCAAACCAATAACTAAAAGTCTATGTCACGCTAACTCTGATATGTTAGTGGACCATCTCAAGTTCTCAACTATCAAAAGTTTAAAATGACGGTTGAGATTCAAAAATATAATATACACTCTATAAAAAAAAGTTAGCCAAAAATGTGGGTGGGTTGAATAACAAAAAAAAAAAAAAATGGTTATAAAAACAAGAGGAATGCATGGGATAACAAATCGATCACTCTGAGTTTGACTCCTCATCACACTCTTCAGTCTTCACTCACACTTTCATTCACTCGTCATCACTGATCACTTCTCACTCCTCTCTGCCATGCAGCAATCCATTTGTTGCTCTTTGCCATCTGTTCTTTCTTACTAATTCTATATTTCTCTCTCTTTTCATTTCATTCTAGCTTATTTGTTTATTTATTACATCATTTACATTTTTATTAAAAAAAAATCCCATTATTATTATTATTTGAAAGAATAATAAAAACAAAAGGAGGAATTGAAGAAGAAGAAGAAGAACATCAAATATGGAGACTAAACTTCCTCTCAGTGAATCTCCTCTAGTCTGTAATGTATCCCAGGTACCACTTTTTTCCTTTACAAGTAGTGCATTTTTTGCTTTTTTACTTCTTTATATATTATGAAGATAAGAAAAAAAAACCTATATATACTTATAATCGAATCGCTCTATTTTTCAATGCGAGACAACTCACATGATTTACATTAGGCCTCCTATATAATAATACTCCACATTTTTTGTGTGTTCAATTTGAATAGTAAGCACTCCCTTCATGTCGGTTTATCTACCACAACCGAGAATATATGTAAAAGGTGAAATATTCATTGTTCCTGATAAACCGATGCGGAGGGAGTAATGGAGTATTATCTGTATGTATGTGTAACATATATACTTCAGTAGTTAAAACATTTCTTTGTATATTCTACTATCTATATGTGTAAAGATTAGTCATTTTTAAAAATAGATTAATATAAGTACAAATGTTGAATTGGTTCATAGGATAGACCTCTGTCTAGTGATAGTTACAATAATATGGTAGTAAATTTGATGATCGGCAATGACGTCATTAGGCCATGTTATTTTAGATTAGACTAAACTGAATTGAACTAAAATATAATATAAAATTAAATTACAGAAAATTGAAATGAACGAAACTGAATGAGTTTCATTCGATACCATTATATCGAGTGTAACTATGTAAGTTTAGTGAGAATGTTTCCGTGAAGATTTTCACACTTTGTTCTAAGTTATAGAAATTAAACCTAGCCAATATTAATACAAATTAAAAGGTTTCATTTTATTTTTATATGTAATTAACTATTTAAGTGTTTGGGATATGATATCGAGTATCATTTGGTCTTGGAAAAGTATGATACAAGCCGCAAATTAAAGAGTGATATCATAGAATGCTACTCAATATTATTAGCAAACTTGGATTTTATTTCACCTAACACTTTTCCAATAAAGTATTTTTTCTTAAAAAAAAAGTGTTACTTAATTGATTTTATCAAATCATAAATGTCAATAATTATAATGTCTGGTGTGGGACTTGTTCCAGTTAACTAAGGCGTGTCATTCAGCCTTTGATCTTTCATAGAACATTTAGGAAAAAGTTTTAGGGCTCGTTCGACATCACTGTTATAAGTGGTTACCACTTACGGATTTACAAAGTAYTCCGTATTTGCTCTCCTCCTTTTGYAATACRRACCTACATTTTGTGAAAGAATTTTAGATTAAATGTTGYCGAATAAGTATAATAATATTTGTTCACACATTGCTACRTMTACTTGTRCAAGTGACGAATGATATTAAAATTTCATAWACAACTTGTTTATACTAATGAACTAAAATAAAGCTTAATTACTTACAACTGARCTCATTAAAGTACACAAATTATTTAAGTTAATAAAASACTTCATTCATAAGCTCAGTTCAACTGATTATTGTGGTTCCTTTAACTGTTCTAAAATGATTAATCCAGATTAAATAATTTTAAGCTTAATTGATTATATCAGTTGAATTTGAGTTATTACATTATACACAATCAGTTAATGATGAGTTTAATTTGAATTATAACATTACATTATTTCTCAGTATCTTACAAAATCTTCAATTCTATTATAATTGTCCACTTTATCTATTATTTTGAGTCAATTATCTTATGAATTTGTCTTGAGTTTGATGCGAATCGTGTTACCATATAATTTGTTGAAGAAAATTGCATGAGATTTTATGGCAGACAAAGATTTTTGTTGATATTACAGTAAATTTTGATTTACTGGTTATAAAGTTATCTTGTCAAAAATTTCTCCTTTCGATTAAGACTCTGTTCTCGTCAACTGAAATTTGTTGAATTAAATTTATTTACTGAACTGAACTTATTTTTACAGAAATGAATTTATTAGTACTGAACTAAACATATTTTTACTAATGAAACCTTAACAAATTTCTTAAAGATTGAAGTTATTTTTACTGAACTGAACTTATTAGTTATTACTAGTGAACTAAACTTATTTTTACTTAAATTTATTGAAATAAGTTGACGAGAACAGATCCTAAATAATATAAGTAGTTAAATTGTCCAATTCATTTGATTGCACCAAAGTAGAAATTTCACTACAATTATCTATTGATTGCAGGGTGATGGTGGTAGTAGTAGCAGTACTAGTGGCGATGGTGGATCGGAAACTTGGATTTCCTACACCAAAGACGGAACACTTGACCGGCATGGAAGGCCGGCAATCAAAGGGAGAACCGGTGGATGGAAGACGGGATTGTTGCTCCTAGGTACGATTATTCACTTCCTTTACCCTCTATCTTAACTTGTATCATTATCAACAAACCCATCACGACACAATGTTCGTGTTAGTTGCACCCGTAAGAGCCATGTTGAGTCAATCGAGTAACAAATGTTACAAAGCAGGTTCAATTAGTTTCAACACTCTTGTTACATCTATTTTATGTCRYATATAATTAAAGACTCTATTACCTCGGAAAGCGAAAACAATAGATATTTTAATTAAATAACTTCAACTTTACAGTCAACTGAAATTACATAAAGCACATAACATTTGAGCTATTATGGTCAAAGAATGTGTTCAAGATTACCCTTTTTTTTATGTTTGCTTATTACTTGTTGTCATTCGCATACAAAATCATGAATTTTATGAACTTAGCATATCACCGAAAGATAACAATGAATCCATGATTCAATAAGTACAAGATATTATGATTAATTTGGTCCACCATAATTACACAGAACAACAGTACTAATACTATATAATTATATATATATACTTTCTTAATTACATTAACAAAATAATTAATTTGTGTTATTGGACCCAATGTACCTTATTTTGTTGTCAATAAATCATCATAAGTTCAACATGCGCTAACATATTGTTTATATATATCAAATTCTTCGGTCCACTAATCATATTATTATGTTGTTTAGTGCAATGGGAACAAATTACACTTTGAATTCAATTCAATCATTATTTGAATTTGATGGATTGTGTTCTTCCTTGTTGATGGCTTAATCTAGGACTTTAATTTTGGTTTTATTATCGTGCGGGAATTCTACTTTGTAATGAGTAGAAATCAGGATGTTGAGATTATGTTTATGTTAAACTRCAATTAAAGATAATAATAATAATAGAGATTATGTTTGTTAAAGTTGGTCAAGAAATGTAATGACAAAGTTTTATTTTTTGGATTTGAAAAGGGAGGTTGTTAATTACTTTTTACTTGATTGAATGAAATTTAAGGTGGATTTTGTGTTCTAAAATCGACAGTTGCTTCTGTTTTAAATTATTTCACATCAATTATTTGATCTTTTCTGTTAATCGGACCATCTCGTCAAAAGATTAATACTACTTGTAGAACTATAAACATATATATACAAATGGTTTTGTCACGCTCTTACTTAATTTTGTTCATTTCATGTCGTGCATTTATCAAATAAGTGACTAACGTAAGGCTATCTAGTTGCCCGCCTTAGAAATTGTAGTGTTGAGGATGACGAATCTGATAAACCCGGGCTCATTCAGATAATTGTTCTTCAAATAATACATATGTTTTTCGAAATTTTGACATAATAATCATGGGGTTTTTTTTTTTTTGGATTAAAAGGTAATGAAGTCTTGGCAACACTAGCATTTGTGGGAGTGGAAGTGAACTTGGTGCTGTTCTCGAAATCGGTTTTACGACAGACGAATGCAGAGGCAGCAAACACATTCAGTATGTGGATGGGGGCTGTGTACCTGTTCTCTTTGATAGGAGCCTTTCTGAGTGATTCATACTTGGGAAGATATCTCACTTGCTTGATCTTTCAAGCTGTCCTAACCATTGTGAGTACACTCACACTTTTGCCTTTTCTCATCACCATGCTTATAAAGCTGCTGCCATCATTTAATCCACTTTTAGCAACAATTATACTGTATGTAGTGTAATTACTAGTAATAGATTCGTGGAATTTTCGAACCTTATCATACGGYCGTGTTATCGTTGTGCGCAGACATAAGCACGCATACAAATACTTTCYAYCTACMTAATACAGCATCTTGCATMGTTATCTCTTTTGTATGTGCTTTGTTCATTATTACATGCTTCGTGCAATCGTAGATCATAGAACGAGTTCAGAGGGATAACTCTTACTGAATTTTCTTTAAAAATCGGTGTGTAAAGTTCTGTATCTTACAAGTATATTATACTTATACAGCCTATATAACAAACAATTTAACTCATGATGTTATGATCAGTTCTTAAACAAGTATTATACAGCCAATATTGTGACATTTTGACATAGTGCAGTTTTTAGGATCTTTCATATGAACGATTACATAGTTGTGCGCCTTTTGCCTTGTAGTTTGCCCTTGTAACCAGTGCTTCTTAATTAATCTGTGCAGGGTTTGATTGCGAGCTCTTTGACAACCCAAMACTTTCTACTAAAGCCYGGTGGCTGTGGAACACTAGAGCAGCAATGTGATCCACACTCGAAATTCGAGACAGCAGTCTTCTTCGTCTCAATATACCTAGTGGCCTTGGGTAACGGGGCAGCTGAACCTGCACTAGCTACATTCGGAGCTGATCAGTTTGATGAGGAGGATCCTGAAGAATGTCGATCAAAAACGTCGTTTTTCAGCTACTTCTATGTGGCCTTAAATATGGGCTCTTTAATCGGAGAAACAATATTGGTTTACATTGAGACTATGGGAGACTGGGTGCTTGGGTTTTGGATATCTACTGGTTGTGGAATAGCTGCTTTGATTTTGTTGCTTAGTGGCACAATGAAGTACAGGCATTTTAAGCCTAGTGGGAACCCTATCTCTAGATTCTTTCAGGTAATCGTCGCTTCCTTTCGAAAATTGAGCCTCGAGGTTCCTCAGCATGGCGAAGGGCTTTATGAAATTCAAGGCAAGGACAGTGAGATCAATGGTGCAAGAAAATTACTCCACTCCAATGGGTTCAAGTAAGTAACTAATCTACGAAGTATTTATAATCTTCGTTTCCTCTGTTCGCTACTCTGACTCCCRTTTYATCGCAATCTTACCCTTAACTCTGTACKCTGTTGSCCACAGGTTTCTTGATAGAGCGGCAATCATCACACCAGTAGACACGACCTTCGTACCAGAGAAAACRTCCCCAACGAATCCTTGGCGACTATGCACTGTGACACAAGTTGAAGAAGTAAAATGCATCTTAAGGCTACTGCCAATATGGTTGTGTACCATACTTTCCTCGGTTGTTTTTATCCAAATGATGTCTCTCTTCATTGAGCAAGGAGCCACCATGAACACCGCAATAGGAGCTTTCCACTTCCCCCCTGCAAGCATGACTGCTTTCGATATAATCAGCACATCTAGCTTCATAATCTTCTATGACAAACTCATTGTACCCCTGTATGTCAAGCTCACAAAGAGGAAACCTAAGCCTCCCAGCGAGCTACAAAGGATTGGTATCGGACTGTCGATTGCAGTTGTGGCAATAATAGTAGCAGGGCTGTTGGAGCAACAAAGAAGGAAGTATGCTATTTTGAGTGGGGAAGAAATAAGTCCTTTGAGCATCTTTTGGCAAACTCCTCAATATGTTCTTGTAGGAATAGCCGAGGCTTTCGTGTATGTGGCACAATGGGAATTCTTTTCCTCTCAAACACCCGATGGTATAAAGAGTATCGGACTTGGATTGTCCATGTCTTCCTCTGCRATGGGAAGCTATTTGTGCAGCTTCATCTTGGCTGTGGTGATGCATTTCACCTCAAAGAATGGCAAACCGGGGTGGGTGCCTCCWAATTTGAACGATGGGCACTTGGACCGATTCTTCTTCCTCTCGGCTGCTTTAACTACAGTAAATCTAGGGTTCTACATTTTTTGTGCTAGACGGTACAAGTGTATCTCCTTGGAAAAGAGAGAAAGTGATAAAGAAATGGACACCATTGTGCCTTAAGTTGCATTGGRRTAGTAGTAAGCCAAGACAATTTGTTCTTTGCAATATATGTATACTTCATAGGACATTTCAAACCAAAAAMATGTTTTGTTAAAGACGAGTAAGCGAGATCCATTGAGCTTAATTGCGAGGGATGGTTCAAATGAGAAATTCTTGAGAAAGTAGCATGTTAGACACAGTTTTCTTTGCCTAGCTTGAGCTTGCTCAATGTAAACCTGACATCGACGAAATCATTCGCAAGGTTGGGCAAGAAAGCCACAACTTGACATTAACAATACAACATTGAGATTGATGACCATGAACAATGTTTGTACGAACTGGATCTAGTCTAAAGTTACATAGTAGTTTATTATTGTTGTTTRATTTTAGTTTTAAATGTTTGCTCTCTACTTGGACATTTTTGCTGTAAGTTCTCTCACCAACTTGGCTGCAACCATTGCTGTCATACCATCAACAGTGTCGCGCTGTGGATTGAATTCAACCACATCTGCAGCCACGATATCAGCTTGGAGGTTATGCAAAATGTTGCAAACGTCGCGAAAAGACAGACCTCCTGGTTCAATGTGAGATACACCAGGTGCAAATGCAGGGTCAAGGCAGTCCACATCGATTGACACGTATACACCCTTTACTCCCTCACCCAGTTTCTGAGTCAATACATTGGGAAGAAAAGAGTTGTCAGAATTACTCAACATTCTCATCAAATCATCATCAACAAATGGTTGAACCACTTGACTTTATACCTATTTTCCTTGGCTTTTGAGAATTTCTGATCAACTTTTTTTTAGCAACTATTGTGTAAAACTAAAAGTTTAAATTTTTACATTAGTGAAAAAGGAAAAATGGAACGACTAGTTAGAATTAAAACATACTTTTATAGATTATTAAGGGATATTCAATTCTATTATTTTTAATGAAACCGAGAGGAAAAAATAAAGCAGGAAGCCAGAAAGTAAGTTGTGTTAATATAGCAAGTCATGACTGATTATTGAACATCCAAAACAGATTCAGATATCAAGAGAAAATCACAATAAGAGTATAATGTCATTCTTACACCTATGAGGACATGAGGCCGTGACGGACATGTGATAAAACATCATGAAAGAGAGAGCATTTGTGCACAAAGAATATTACTCGCGTGTGTACAGGAAAAAATAAATAAATAATACGCGAGAAGAAAACCAAGTAGTAAGTCTAATAACCATAACATTGAAGTTGAATAAGAAATAAAAGCTCTGGCACGCATGGATGTATAATATATATGCACTAAGTACTAAATGATATTGAGTAATAACTGGACATAGATGAGAGAGATAACTATACCAAGTTTTCTAAGTAATCGCGATCTCTTGAATAAGTTCGCATTTCATATTGTTCCACTCCAAATTTCTTTCCTTGCTCCCGACCTTCGCTTGTTATAGATCTAATACCTACCTGAAACAATTTAAAACTTTAATCAGCAATCTGACATTTCAGGTTTCATTCACATCCAAAACGAAGTCAAACAGCCAATGCAAGTGTAAAATCAGGAATGACATAGGCTTATCCCAACATTAGGCAAGGTGCTACTGCTAATATTAATGGTTGTCAACAAGGCACTGTTACCTCTCAAAACATGAAAGGAGAGTAGCTACGAGACCAGCAAAAACCAATTATCCAAACTTGTCATCTAACTATTAAATAATGGTCTGAACATAATAGATGAAGCTGATGATATTATTACGAATACATATCTTCACTTTATTTAAAGTGGATCAGCTGATGAGAGTAAATGCTCAGTAAAAAGAAATTTCACATCAATGAAAATAAGCATAGTAGAATCCCTTAGTTGTTCTCAATAGCGTCTAACTACACAAATAAGAAAGAAAATAAACAGAACTCTCCTTACCTGCAACAACCTCCTTGCATAGCCACCCTCCATTATACGAGCAAAAGACGATGCATGAGAATACTTGTTCCCTTCGAATGAATGATAAATATCCGGATGAGCATCAAGATGTAGAATATCAATAGGTCCACCAAGCTTTTCTGATACAGCTCTTACGACTGGGAAAGATATTGAATGATCACCACCTAAAACCAAAGGGCGCAAAGGGTCCTACCAAAGCAATAGTCAGAACTAAAAACAAGGCGTCCAAATTAAATGAAGCCAAACTATAGAGGCTAAGACTTCAGGATGGTTGGATGTGAATGTCAGGGGAGGGCATGGGATCAGTTCAGGGATGAGCTCTGGGCTACAGTGCAGAGGACGACAGCCAATTGCAGTGTCCATCTACACTGTCCAATGTGATGTGCATTTAGAAAGAAGTTTCTTCCCCTTAGATGCACATTTATCTTCACCGGAGGATTGGGTTGACATAAGACCAAACCCAGCTCATTAAGCATGCTTATTTGGTAATAATAAAATTTTAATTTTAACCAAGCCCCAAGTCCTGTCAAAGGGTAATGAGGCTTGTACGACGTAAAAAGGTTTGGAGCTTTAGAAAACAAGGGGAAAAAATATACCATTATGCAACATAAACTAAAGATCAAGATGGGTTGCTAGTTTGCTGTAAGAACTGCAAAAAATGGCTTACTTCTTCCATAACTAGCTTGACTGACTCACTGATGATGTTCATCAACCTATCATCATCCACTCCACAATCTCTGATCTCTTGAACAGGAACATCACCAACATCTGTTAGGACTCGAGGGTCATTTAGCTCTTTGCCTGCATCAAGTCACAGTTATAAATTTATAATCAAGCCAATAAAAAACAACCAAGTGCAATACAAAAATCCATATCAGTTATTGTCCAAAAAGTCTCACAGATCATTATTTGGTACAGGGCTTTAAAATGCGGATTGAACTGAAATACAAAGTCCAGTAAAAAACAAAGCTTCAATTCATCAATTATTGAGTTATGCCAGTATGCCACTTAGAGGTCTCAAATAATCTTATAAGATTGTTTAACTTACATGACAATTCAATAAGGAAGGATTGATGATGAAATTACCTTCTTCAGTTGTTGCATTAGTGCTTCCACACCAGATTGCTTCCCTGATACGTGGAGGTGCAAAAGCAGGTCCCTGAAGAAACGAAGAATTATGCCCTAGAGGTACTCCAAGGAGTGAAGATGACGCTTTGGCACCTCCTAAGGCACGCACAAGCTCCGCCTATAATAACAATAGAATTGAAGCTGGTTCATACAACACCAAATGTAAAACTTGGATAGAGGATTCAAGTCCTTAACATTATTATGAAGTGCAAGAAGTGCTCATTCATTTGGCAGAAAGAAGGGATAGAGACATCACGGACATTATAAGCAACAAGCAACATCATCCATCGGTGAAAGATAAACTACCTTGAGCTTCGCCCTCTCGCGAATGAGGGTGAGAGAGGCATCTATCACTCGATTTTGGCCTTTTTCAATGATATCAGCAGGAATATTTGCTGCATTCAATTTGTGCATAAAATGAATACCCCTCCTCGCAATTTGCTGCATGACTATAGAGATCTCACAAGTAAGACAATATCCAAAATTTCTCTTGGCAGTTGGCAAGAGGCACAAATGCGCAAAGCTAAATACAGATTAGCTAACCAATCTTTATATTGCATAAATTATAAAAACATCATATTATCCACCAAATTACTCACTAAATAGAACTTGACTAAAGCAATCCAATTTAAGCAACAGATTTCTTCTACTTTTCTGTACATATATGACACAGGAGACTTGCATGCCGCCTTCATACATAACAACTGAAATTAGTTACGATTGATCATCTCGTTATGCTTGATCATCAAGCACCTCAATGCATAATCAATTATACCTCCCAGACCATTACATATCACACAGAAGACAGGACATAACAAAACACAAAATCATTTCATTATCCAAAATAACTCACCCTTTTTACAAACATCTCTTTTGGAAGAATAAAGTAAAATCTAACTCTTCAAGTGTCCCATTCTAACCCCAAAACAACCTCATTCTTCCATCCTTTCCGAGCCTAGACAAAGATTGATCCCAATCCCCAAGTCTCAAACATTAATTACTGTTAAATTCCAAGGAACCCTATGATTCAACAGCTGAAATCAATTGATCATCTGCTCATTATCCTGCCTTCAAACTCTACAATACAGCAATACTAGTTTTAGTGACTATTTCAGCATGACCCRGATTTGCATGTTTATGTTTTACAGTAGCAAAACCAGAATCATCACTTCATCGGATATGAATATATAGATGACCCAGAATTCAAACTACCATGCAATTTCAGTGATTCCCAGTAATAATATATTTAGGTAATCCAAATTCAACAAACTAATGAAGCAGACTCTAATGAGCAAGAAATTCCGTTTTACCAAATAAAAGAACCAAAAGGGCGCAAAATTAATTCGAATTATAATTCTTGAACACACTAAAAACCCAGCACTAAAAAGCAGAATTCAATCCCAGAACAATAGCAACATGCAAAATTGAATAAAATCTTCTAAACCATGAATCAAAAAGACCCCAAAAAAATAAAAGCACAGATCAGTACTACTTCAAAAGAGAATCACCTTGTTTTAAAATCAAGTTGATTGACAACGATTAGAATCCAAGTGTTAGAACAAAAGGTGAAGTTCAATTTTAATTATTTTTTTTTTGAAAGAGGGTATTAGAAAAGTATACCTGGTAATCACAAGTGACGAGAGAAGAAGAAGAAGAAGCAATTGAGTGAATGAGAGAGAAGATTCAGAAGAATGGTGCAACGTTGGAGTTGAGCAGTTCGGTGAAAATATTACGTTACGATTTCGTCTTTTTGCTTTTTTTCTTACTCCTTATTTTATCTTATTTTTTACATGTCTTGGTTTGATTTTTGACTTTGTTATCGAATACGGGAAACGCAAGTCCTTTTTTCGTCAACTTATTTTGATAAATTTAAGTAAAAATAAGATCAGTTCAATAGTAATAAGTTCAGTTCAGTAGCAATAAGTTCAGTTCAGTAAAAACAATTCATTTCAGTACCAATGAATTCAGTTCATTAAAAATAAGTTCAATCCTTAAGAAATTCGTTAAGGTTTTAGTAAAAATAAGTTCAGTTCAGTACCAATAAGTTCAGTTCAGTAAAAATAAATTCAGTTCAGTACAAATAAGTTCAATTCAGTAAAATTCAGTTGACGAGAACAGGGCCGCAGTATATTTCTAATCAAAATAGTTAGTATTGTATTACATTTCCGAAACCCATTTTAGAGCCCCCTAATCTAGATGAACTTGCACCCATACATTCTCAAAGCTCGTACTCAAATCCTTTAATTAAGCTATAATAAGTAACAACTCCCTTACAAATTGYAAGTTGATCTTGAYGTGYRTTAGRTGGATGYATTTTCCGATCAAMTTTGTGTAAACAARTTGCACMTCGRATCTTCTAATTGARCTAGAACAACTCCCTTAAAAGTGTGATATGGACTATRRAGTACATTTATATGACCCGAGATGTATATTTATAYAACTTGAGATGTAGATTTATACGAAATACATTTATTATTTATACGCCCAAGATGTACATTGATACGGAGTACATTCAAGAGTSAATAGTATAACTGATTCAACCGTCATTTACAAACYGTTACATCTTTATTCTTCGAGAACACACTAAAACACGAGTAAAAACACCCAACTTTATTCCTTTTCCTTAAAAACTTCATCTTTCAACGCAATGCAATGTCACCAATTCTTCCCCAAATTCCCATTCTTCAACATTCATTCAATCACCAAACCAAAACCTAACCCCAGATTTTTCACCATGTCAATTTCATCATCATCAYCACCTTCATTCACTCCCATTTCAGAGGAGGAACTCAAAGAACAACAAAAATCRCAACTTTTACAATCTTTACAATATCATGAACAAACTAAGCACCATTTCACTAAGTATGCAAGAAGCTTAGGTCGTTTAGATTGGGCAAATCAACCAAACCCATTTCGAAGGTACATTTCTGCTCCTTTRATTTCACTCCAGCATTTCCCRATTGAAGAACAGCATCTTTTATCAGGTGTTCCTTTATACTCTTCTCTTTTTCACTCTTTGCCGCCGTCAAAACCCATTAATTTTTCAACAATTTCTCAGCTTTTTTATGATTCGTTAGCTTTATCAGCTTGGAAAACTACTGCTTTTTCAACGTGGTCTCTTAGGGTGAACCCTAGTAGTGGAAATTTGCACCCTACTGAGGCYTATCTCATTGCTCCTGCAATTGGGTCTTTGTCAAAATCTGATTTTGTGGCACATTATGCACCTAAAGAACATGGGTTAGAAATTAGGGCTGAAATTCCAACTGGGTTTTTTGATGAAAGTTTGCCTGATGATTGTTTTTTTGTTGGGCTTTCCTCCATTTTTTGGCGGGAAGCTTGGAAGTATGGTGAAAGGGCATTTAGGTATTGTAATCATGATGTTGGGCATGCTATTGCTGCTGTTGCAATGGCAGCTGCTGGGCTTGGTTGGGATGTTAAGTTGCTTGATGGGTTAGGGTCTGATGAATTGGAGAAGTTGTTGGGGCTTGAATCTTTCCCTAAATTGTCGATTCCTAGTCGCCCCATTAAGGGTGAGTTCCCTGAAATTGAGTTTGAGCACCCTGATTGTGTTTTGGCGGTTTTTCCCCGTGGAGTGGAGGAGGGGTTTGATGTTAATTTCAAGAAATTGAGCTCAAAGATATCGGAATTTTCGAAGTTGGATTGGAAGGGGAAGCCCAATGCATTGAGTAAAGAGCATGTAGTGTGGGATGTGATCTATAAGACTTCGGAAGCAGTGAAGAAGCCATCCATGGCGGGGGAGAAATTGATGATTGACCCTTTCCAATCAAGTGGTGTTTGTAGTGATAGTTCATATAAAGGTCTAACTGTTAGGGAGGTGGTTAGGAAGAGGAGGAGTGCGGTCGATATGGATGGAGTAACTGTAATTCATAGAGATACATTTTACCAGATTCTAWTGCATTGCCTCCCTTCTGGTTCAAGGAGTGGAGAAAAGCAAGGCGAGCAGTTGGCATTGCCATTTAGGGCTCTATCTTGGGATAGTGAAGTGCATGCTGCCTTGTTTGTTCATAGGGTGTCAGGTTTACCTAAAGGTTTGTATTTCTTGGTGAGGAATGAAAATCAATTTGATGATCTTAAGAAGGCTAYGAGGCCTGAGTTTACATGGAGGAAACCGGAGGGTTGCCCTGCTGAACTTCCTCTGTATGAACTTGCTCCCGGTGATTGTAAGGAGCTTTCAAAAAGACTTTCATGCCATCAGGTACAGTTGCAAAATAGCAATTAGATTTATTGATTTTATGTAATAATTGATCTCTTATTGTCTTAAAAGAATCTTATTGTTCATTATTAAGTATAAACAGTATYACCTCACCTGCACTGATTATCAAGATCCCTCTGTGCTGCATAATATTTATTATTTATTGTACGAAGTATATAATAAAAACCTATAATGGTTTAATGTAAATGAAATGAAATCGTCAAGAGATCCTGAGTTATTTCAATCATAGATTAGGAAGTTCTGTAGTTTAAAAAGTTCTACCATACAAATAGAGAAGGTTTTGAAATGGCTACAAATCTATTGAATAAGAGACCTATTTGATGTCATGTAAGAGTCTAGACRGTGGACTTTATAGTTAAATTTGTGGAAAAATTAGATATGCCACAGATCTAAATTTGACTTTCCATCTAAATTTTGGTTCAGGATATTGCTAGTGATGGCTGTTTCAGCCTTGGCATGATAGCGCATTTTGAGCCTACATTGCAGGAGAAGGGTGCATGGATGTATCCTCGGTTGTTCTGGGAGACTGGTGTTTTAGGACAGGTGCTTTACTTAGAGGCTCATGCAGTGGGAATTTCTGCCACTGGAATTGGCTGCTTTTTCGACGATCCTGGTATTGATACATTCTCTCCCTTATTTTCATATCTCTTATGTCTAGGTTCTTTTAAAATTGTGTCTAGATTTGAKTACTTAGAGTCTATCAACCGGAATCATGGGAGACATCGAGGTGAAAAGGTTTCATCAGTCCACTCCATTGGGAGTAAAATGGTAGTTGATAAAGGCAATTGAATTTTTAATGTATGTATATACTGAGGATGGTCTATTCAATAATCAACATTACCATGGTCACTTTGTGTGTCATTAGAACCTCGAGTTAGTCGAGTAGCATATGATTTTGATTGAGGAATTTGAATTTGTAAGTATGTTTGCTGAGGCAGAAGATAACTTGTTCAATAGTTGGCACTCAAGACTCAACATGGTCGGTCATCTTATGCCATCAGATCCTCAATTAGTATTTGCTTATGGATTCCTGCTAGAGTATTGTAGAGAATTTGAAACGTTTCTAAGCTTTATAATTTTTAAGTGGAACTGAGTTACAAGTGTTGAGGGAATGATGGGACAGCCATAAATCTGACTTGCCCCATGAATATGACTGTATAAAGTTAGCATTTCATTGAGTCCGAAATAGAATATAGTTAACAGCAAAAATGAAGGGTAACCATTACTAATCTGAGCTGTCTCAGGATCCTACTCATCTTGCTTATCTATATCTAGTACTCTAGTGTAATGAACTAGTTTATTCGTTTTTACCCCTTCCATACTAGTGATTTGAGAATTTCTTCTGGTGTTTATTGCTTGCTAATAATAAAAAATGGATGACCAGCTCTTATCCCAGATTCGCACATGTATATAGCTCTTCCTGAATCTCAGGTTGATGAATGTACMTTCATGAAGCAAGATACACTGTGGTAGTCTTGTAGATAGAWATCGGACCTCTCTTCCTTTTATATATACTACTAGTAGTTTTTATATGCAGCGATGCGTGCTTAGACCTACCAGTTGTATTTCATTATAAATGATTATATTGTAGGTATTATATTAAAATGTTTGATCCCTTAAGTAATAGAGATGATTACTCGCAATTACTTCTATAATGCCATAAGCCCATAACGGTCAATATGGTTTCGAGAATGTATAGCCAGAATAAGAATTGTTAWAAATGACCTTAAAAATGCAGTATTTCTATTAAGCTGAATTTTGTATGGCAAAAACTAGTTCTCCTGATTTTTGATTATTTATTTGCAGTGCATGAGGTGCTTGGCCTAAAGGGATCAAACTATCAAAGTCTATACCATTTCACGATTGGAGGGCCGGTCGTTGACAAGCGAATAATGAGCTTACCTGCATATCCAGGGCCTGAGGTTGATGCATAGTCAGCTAAACATATCAGATGGCAATTCAGATTTGTAGATGGAAAATGGTTGGCCCAGTAGAACAATATAGTTGGTATGAGTATATGTAACTAGCTCAACAGATTTTCTTTGTAGGCCAAAGCTAGTGATAAAGTTGGCATGTTTTTGTGATAACTTATGTTAACTTTTATTATTATTTTATTTATTCATAACTACTAGTTTTGATATTATAAATATAGTGCTTTATTTATGTATATATCTTATTATCTTATTGGCTAGTATCTTGCTAAATTGTCTTATATAATTATTGTCTATTCTCATATTAATTACTATTATCTCTCCTTTTCTTATATTGTAAATTATTAAATTTATATTTATTAATTATTTTTTTTTGTTATATGTGTTCATATATAGTAAATATTGTATTTTCATCAACATGAGAGAAGAAATTCTGGGATCAATTCTCATCCTCACCTTTGTGGCTCTCTTAGTATAAAAAAAATTAGAGAAGGAAATTTTATTATATTGCTAGCTACTTGATTAATGACTAATTTTGAACAATATGACAATTAGCCCAATTTTTTCAATTTAGTGTATAGATAGATGTTGGTTTGTTCATATGATATAATAAATATGGTAATTTATGACATGAATATATTTAGGAGTTTTAGATTTCCTTGTATTGTACTATATATATGCTTGTTTGATCAATACGAAGGGTAAGCGTTTTCTCCTCATTTTCTTTGAGTTTAACATGGTATCGGAGCCTCTCAAATTAGAGATTATTTTTTTTTTACCGATCCTGTTTTGTCTTTATTGGCTTCCGCATTAGTGAGCTTCAGCTTCACATTTTTTTATTTTTCTTTTATTTTTTGTTCACGATCTTGGTCGTGATTGTTTCTTTTATTATTTTAATTGTTCATGGTGCTGCATTATTAACCACGCAAAGTCATCATTCTCTTGATTAATTCATCATCATCATCGTCCTCTTTTGTTCTTCATTAATCTCATCATCCTCTGTTTGCTGATTGTTGGTTTGTTTCCCGTATATTCGGACGGTGGTCGTGTTTTTCTTGCGTGTGCTGGGTGATCGGTGGAGCGGTTCGGTGCTGTTAGGTGCGCTGCTGCGTGGTGCTGGCAGTGCCTGCGTGTTCTGTGCCGTTGCTGCCCTCTGCCCGGTGATCGGTGGAGCGGTTCGTTGTTGCCTCTGCCCGGTGCACCACTCGTTTTCCAGATTTCGACGAGTGTTCTGTTCTTCGTTCACATTTTGGAGTGTTCTGTGTTCGTGCTTTGCGTGGTGCGTGTTCTCTGTCCTTTGTTGTTCTGTGCTCGTTGCTTTGTTTCTTGCAATGGTGAAAGCGACGCCAATTCTGCTTCCAAGTATGCGCCATTCACGGATTATTATTTCATCCTAGCGAGGGTTGCGCAATTGGTATTCTGTCCTGTTTTGCTTCCGTCGACAACTATGAAGAGTGGTCGAGGTTCTATTCGCAACAATCTCGCTCCAAGAGCAAGCTTGGCTTCGTGATGGTACTATTATTCAACCCGATGTCAAGTCTCCCGATTTCGTCAATGGGGTATTGTTAACTCTACTATTGTTGCTTGTGATATATAATCTGTGATTCTAGCATCGTTCACTGTTATATTCCTGATGAGCTAAAGTCATTGTGGATGATTGTTTGCGGGATCGCATTCTCTGGTAACGGTCTTCGTATTCTTGAAATTAAGCATGCTATTGCTGATGTGTAAGCAACGTGGGCGTCTGTTGCAATTTATTATGGTGAATTTGCATAAATTGCAAAACTTATTTGCTAGCTATTTAAATGTCTGCTTGTACTTGTTCCGCTGCTGCTGAATATGCTAGATGCATGAAATGGGATGTTGCATCATTTTGTATTGGTTAAGATCAGGACAAGTTTGGTTCCGTTGTGTCTACTTTGTTGAGTGATTCCTTGCTACTATGATGCGCTCTAGCTAAAATTGTTGCTGATGAACGTAGCATCTATGTCTGCGGCACGTGAAGCCTTGTGTGTTACGTCTGTTGGTTTTAATGCTACAGGGACTGCTTCCGTGTTCTAGAATCGGTTGGAATGTAGTTATGTGTAAGAAGATTGGTCTGTGTAGAGACCTGTTATGCTCTTCATGGTTTTCCCGACGGCGGTCGGAGTCGAGGTGTCGTGGGGTCGAGGAGGCGTGGGGTCGTGTCGTCTGGTAGGGCAAGGGTGTTTTTGCTGGTGCGGTGGGACCATTGCTCGTGGAGCAATGAGAGGTCTTGACTCGATCGGGAGTGTGCCTACGCTTTCTGACATCAATGGAAGGAACTTTTAGCTGCTGTGAGAGTTCAAAGTCTGGATCAACTTCGGATAAATTGGTACGTATTCTTGTTAGTGGCTCATTGACTGGCTCTTCGAATCACATGTCTGGTAACATTGATTTATTTACTAGTTTGTTGACATTTCTTCGCCTGTTGGTTTGCCTATGGAAGCGCACGACTGCTACTAAAGAAGGACGAGTTTTTTTGTCTGATGGATTAACTCTTGATCATGTCTTTATTTCCTGCTCTTCCATCGAATTTATGTTCTGTGTTCAATTATTAGAAAAACAATGCTATTTTATGATGTCACTGACAAGCTATGTGTTACCAGGACTGCAGTTTGAGGAACCTGATGGAGCGGGGGAGCAGATTGATGGGTTATATTTTTCGTCGTGTTCATGCTCGGCTTCTACAGGCAAATAAAGTGTTATTTCAGTGCAAGTTTGTTGTGGATCGACGGCTCGGGCATCGTAATGCAAGTTGTTAGTTCTTTACCAGTGTTACTAGTAGTAATCTTTAGTACTCCTTGTAGTTCTGGTTGTTCATTTGATTGTGACATTTGTTTTATGGGAAGCAACCCCGAACTCTTTTCCATTAAGTTCCAATAAAGCATCTGATATTTTTGATTTGATACATTGTGACATTTGGGCCGAATAAATTGGTCTAGTTGCGATGCTCATTATTTTTGTACCATTGTTGATGATTTTCTCGTGCTACTTGGATTTTTTGATGGTTGTTGAAACTTATAATTAATCGTGATTTTTGTGCTATGTAAGACGCAATTTCAACGGATGGTGAAAGTGGTCCGGATGATAATGGACAGGAGTTTCTCAGTTTGGGGTCTTTCTTTGCAGAAAATGGCATTTTGCATCAAACGTCGTGTGTTAGACACGGCTCAGCAAAATGGACGGTTAGCACAAACATCGTCATATTTTAAATGTGGCTCGTGCTCTTCGATTTCAAGCCAAGCTTCCCAAGTATTTTTTGGGTGAGTGTGTTCTTTCTGCTGTTTTTTGATATAAGACTCCTACTTTTGTTCTTAATGAAAACTCCTTATGAGTGTTTATTTGGCAAGCTCCGATGTATATAATATTCGAGTTTTTGGTTGTTTTGTCGTTTGTTGCTGCAATCGTATGCCTCGTGTTAAGGACAATTTTTTCAGATCTCGGAAGTGTAATTTGTGTGTGATTACCCAAATGGTAGGAAAGGATGTGGCTTTATGATTTGGACACAATGAATTCTTTGTCAGTCGGATGTGCAATTTTTTGAAGACAGTTTCCATACCTTGAATCTCTTCCTGAAGAGTGCGTTCTTTATGGGAAAATATTTTGCATCACCTCCGTTGGGATGGGATGGATGTGTACGATGCGGAGTGGACTGGAGGGAGTTGTACGGGATGTGTCGGTTGCAGTGGGCTCGCGTTGGGCGTACCTCCTTCCTGCGGTCACATGGTTCCTGGGTGTTTGTGTGGAGTGGTGCGGGCGATGACGGATGGTGTTAGGTTGTGTTTAGAGCTCTCCAGCAGGCGACGATGTTTCTGGTAGTTTAGGTGTTATGGTCTTTACGTTCGACGAGCATTGTGCCCATAGTGTTGGGTTGTGTTAAGGGTGACAGTGGGATTTGTGTGATGTACAATCTTCATTCCCTGCCGTTGTTGAATGGGTTGAGGGGAGTTTTGACGAGGATATGCGTCGCGGGGTGATCGTGGACAGCGGTCCTCCCTACTTGCGATCGTGATTACGTCACGAACCACTTGTTATTACGAAGTATATGACCCTTCTCTCTCAACTGTTGCTTGGCGACGCACATTTCAGACCTTCTTTTTCAGGTAATCGTTTCTCCTAATAGCTTTGTGTCATGTTCATGTAATAATTTTTCTATGGACACAGGTGTTGTTGTATTTGGCATCTACAAAGGGAAAGGGAACTTCATCTCTCTTTCAAGTAGAGGCCATGTTAGATTGTGAGGGGGTGCGTAAGGCGAGTGCAAGCTGAAATTGATGCTGGGGCTGGAGCCGAATGGTACTTGGCGGAGCTGTTGTTGACGTTCGCTGCCTGGTAAGTTAGAGTATTGGTAGTGGTCTGGGTATAAATAATCATAGTTAGTTCTGCACAATCCAGAGATGAGCGCGCTCAAGGCACGTTGGTTGTGAACATGCAATCGTTCTCAAGTTGCTCGGTGTTGGATTATAATGAGCGGATCTTTTTGCTTCGCCGTGGCATAGAAATGGGTCGGTGACGTGACTGTTTCTCGCGGTGGTTGTTTACTTTTGAAATTGGTATATTGCGATCAGATGGATGTTCACGAATGCGTTTCTTCATGGTGATTTGAATGAAGGAGTTCTATTATGACGCAGTGGCCTCTCGGGGAGTATTGGTAGGTCCTTCTTTCCTGGTATATGGATTGTGTTGTTTCGAGTGTGGAGTATGGATATTTTGTGTGTGTAGGTCGGTGGGTTGAAACAGGCACGGGGTCAGACAATGAGTGTGTTCGTAAATTTGTCTGAGCGTGCTTAGCGCGGTCGTGTGTGGATTTAAGTAATTCATATGCGTATTAGTCTTTAGTTTAGGCTATGTATATAGGGCGGTGTGTGTTTGTGTGTGGAGTTTCTTTGTTTTACTGTTTGCGGACGATGACTACATGGTTTGCAGGTATGCTTGTCACGGATAGTGCTAAGTGTTTAGATGTTTAAGGACATACTGTTGTGTCAATGTTTTTTACATGAGGTATTGGAGGTGTCTTAAGTATGTTTTGTGAGGACGATTGAGAATGTGTCTTTCGTAGTCCGGGAGGGTATCTTTGCTTGTCTCAAGCTGATAATACTCGCGGCGTTGATCTGGTGTGACTGTAGAGGGTGTCGGGGATGGGAGGTGATGTGTGGGTGTTTGGGCTCACAGTCGGGGGTTATTGAGTACAGCTCGTTGTGGTATGGAAAAGAATCTATTTCTGTGTTGGGTGGCATCAGTGTGGGTTTGTGGTAGAGGCGCTGGGGGTGATGGTATTGTTGTGGGCGTAGGCTAGGTGATGTTGCGCTGTTTGGTCTGGTGTGGATTTCGGCTGGATAGAGTGCCATGGAGTTGGTTGTGGTGATTTTGTTCGGAAGTGTTGGTTTTGTATGTTTTGTGTGTGTTGTTTTGATGTTGTTGGCTTGGTTGGTTTGTACGCGGTCTGGGTATGTCTTAGGTGTGGTGTCACTCTTGGATGGCAGGTGTTTTGGCATCTTGTGGAGTTTTGTGGAGTGATGCCAGCAGGTTGTTGTGCGATTGCGCGATTGTGGGATGTGTTCAGGGTGTTCGTGTTCTGTTGTGCCGGTGTTGGTTCTGTGTTTGGGTTTCGAGGTGTAGGGATGTGTGTTTGTAATGGGTGAAGTGCTGGTTGTGGGGTGGTGCGTCCGTTGTGGACAAGGGGATTGTGTTTTTTGTAGGGGATCCGGTTGATTTGTCGGTGAGTGGTATTGTGTGCGCTGTTTAAGTCGGCTTGTGGTAGATAGTTGGATTTGGGAGTTGTGGTGTGGCGTTGTGGTCTCATGGCTGAACTCTTTTGTATTTGTGGTTGGTTCGTTGTGTGGAGGGTGTGGGGTTCGTTGTGTGGTTGGTTTTTTTGGAGTGTAGGTTGATGGGGTAGTGTTTCGTGGTCGGTGGTTTGTAGTGTTTTGCGTGGTTTGGTGCTGTTGGTGGTGGCTGTGTTTGTTTTGTGTGTGATTGGGTGGGTGTTGGTGGAGGTTTGTGGTGGTTGTTTGTTGAGGGGTGGTTGTCGGTATGTTTTGTGATATGGTTGGTAGTGTCTGAGTGTTGAGAGTTGTGGTCGTTTGTTTGGTGCCATGTGTGTTGGGAGTTGGTATAGTGGTATGGTTGATGTTGAGTAGTCGCGTTGATTGTCTCTTGATCTGTGTCTGTCGGGGTTGTTTTTGCTGCTCGTGGGCTGACGGGTTCGACGTACGGTATCTGCATGGCCCTTCCGTCCCTACGACTATAGTCTTTGCCTCTGCGAGGCTCGCGCCCTTGACGTGTCGTGAAGGTAGTCCCGCTGTCTGCTTGCTGTCTCTGCTTGTGTGGGCTTATTTATTCCCTGCCGTCCGCATTTCGCACATACCCGTACTGACGTCTACCCTCTGTCTGTGATTGCTCTCAGCCCCGGCCTCCTCGGCGCCTCCTCTCCGCGCCTCACTGCCCATACACAGCTTCCCGCCGGTGGTCTCCTCTGGTGAATCGTCGCGGAAACCATGCATCTTTGACGTCTGTCTCGCGATTCGACTCACCTCTTCCTCGCTGCCTCTCGGGCCAGTGCTCGCCCGCGTGTGCCCCGCGGCTGCGTTCGGTCGCGTGTTATCGGCGCACGTGCGCTCCTGCTCGCTCGGCGCGTCTCTCTCTGACGGCTCCTCCTCTATGCGCTGGTCTTACGACATGCTGTCACACGCTTCTCCGTCTTGTCGACGTCGTCGTCTATCTGCCTCCGACGCTAACATTGCGGATGAGCTGTGGGTCGCGCGTGTCTAGTACTAAAGTGCGTCTTGGTGCGGTTGCAGTTTGTGAGTTGTTGGTTTTTCTAGCGAAATTGTGGCGATTCGTGAGTGATTTCATGCTCAATGCTTGAGGGGAGTAATAGATTAGGATTTTGGTTGTTTCAGTTGCTATTTTGTTTGTTATGAGTTGATGTAGTATGATGTGGATTCGTGTTTTTGACTGATATGATATATGTAGTTGTTTAGGATAGGTGTTTGATTTGCCTTGTATGCTGGTACGCTATTTAGTGGTATAATGTCGGTGCTTGTGTTGTGATGTAATTTGATAGGTGCGGTGGAATGGGGTAATGGACGGTGTTCTCTCAAGTTGGTGTGTCTTTGAGTTCTTAACAGATGAGGGTGTATGGAGCTGTAGTATGAGTGATGCTGATGTTTTGGTGTTTGTGAGTAGTCGAATGAGTGGGTGAGGTGAGGTGTTGGGTGTGTGGCATTAGTGTATGATGAGTTTTATAGTGTCATTTAATACATTGTATTTGTGGGTGTGTTCATGTATCATAGCTTTTAGGTGTGGTGGGGTATCTATGATTTCTTGGTTTGGATAGTGCGTTAGATAAGTGACTGATAGGATCTTATATAATTTGTGGTATCTGACACTGAGCGCGAAGGGGGTTTAGAAGTAGTGTCCGCGGCTTATGATTTAACTATATGTACAGCTTTCATTTCGCATGGAAACGTGGTACATAGGCGCAACATGACGTGGAACATCGATAGTTGAAGCATTGTACAAGAGTGATGAATGCGCCGTTCTTAGGTTTCAAATACTCAAAGAGTCGACTGTTTAGTACATATGTTGTTCAACACGACCATTGCACTCTACTATAACATTCTACAAGTATAAAATCGAAATTAAAAAATGACAAACTCACTTTCCTAATTAAATTTGTTGAAATATGATTTAAACATTAGTGAAGTACTCAATTTTTTTGTTTTTTTGCCAATACTAAAAAATTAGGACAAGTATATGAGTTTTTGGGACACTAGCTATACATATAAATATACAACAATGAAAGAAAGAACGACTCTCCGTAATGTTAGAAAGAAGAAGCTTCTTCGGTTAATTGAGTACGAATAGTTGGTATAGTTATCTTCCTTCGACTTGCAGATTAGGGTTTTTCTTTTGGGTTCGCACAATTGTTCGCCTCCAGATTTCAACCTTTTTTGGAATCCTCGGGCCTGTGGTTGTCCGGTCCGGGTTTGTCGTTGCTGAGGCGTTGATTGGGGCTGTCTCATAGAGGTTCTTGATGTTCCGGGTGGTGTGCTATATATGGTGCATGTGGGTCGTCAAAGAGAAGAAAATGATTAATCATATATTTATCCCCGCCGTCCGCTTTTTGTTCTTTTGGTAAATTTCTAATTTTTCTCCAATTTTTTGATGTTGCTTCTTTTTTGTGTATATTTGCTTTAAGTTTTTGAATTTGATGAAGAAAACTGTTCATTTTCGTATATATTTTTGCTGATGCGAGCTGTATTGGACTATTATGATTGCAATCAGTTTGATTATTGTGTGTTCAGATCACCTTCTAATGTTCCTTACTTCATCTCTAATCGAAATATCAGATCTTGATTTTGTTGTTATTCATACTGTTGATTGAAAATTTGGCTTTATTTATACTTTGTTATTATTCAATTTGTTGATTCGCTGAATTCCTAATTCCACCACTGCTAGTAATATTCTTCATCTCAGTGCCCTAATTAATTCATTTGTGGTTTGTTGTATGAACTATCATCTTATTTGGACTGATGAACTGGGTTTTAAAACCTTTGTTTGGAAAGATGAACTATCATCTTATTTGGACTGATGAACTGGGTTTTAAAACCTTTGTTTTAGCTACTTCTCGATGGCAATTTACTAATTTACAAATGTCGGTCGGTTTAGTAGGGAAAATGAGGATGTTTATTTGGTATCTAGAGGCTTTATTTTTGGTTTGGGATATACATATTGTTGTTTAGGAGTAGCTTGTTAGACCGAGGAAATGCGCCTATTTTGGCGTACAGTTATAGGCGAATATACTAAAAGACTGTTTACTTTCACTAGTATGATGGTGTTAGAGTGACAATGTCGGGCATACCGTGGACACTGTTAATGTTAATTTTATTGTTTATCGATCCTGAGCTGGACCTGTTTTGGGTTTGGTTGTTAGATAGAAGAAATGTGCCACTTATTTTGGTGTAGAGTCGTAATTCGTAAATATGTATTGAGTTTCAATGTAGTAAAGACGATCTACTTTTGCTAGTATGATGGTGTTAGAGTGACAGTGCTGGGCATTTCTTCAACACTGTCAATGTTGTTGTTTATCCTTTATCGATCCTGAGCTGGACTTGTTCCAGTTCTGGTTGTGTGAGCCTGTTTGTCCTGGTGGACTTGTGCTTAATTGGGAGATATATTAGTGAATAGTGATGTTTTRCCTGCTCAGCTCGAAAGCTTTGTTTATTATGCAGTCGCTTTATATAATTTTGGCAGTGTAAATTATGCAGATAAATTGTGCAATTGTTGCTGTGGGGAAAGGGGTGTTTGTTTGACCACCTTTCTCTTTTGGAAGGAGCTATGCTACCGACTGAAGTGAAGGAAAGTCAACTCCGTGAGAGCAACAGTCAGAAAGTCCACCCTCAACCTATGGAGGACGCCACAAATCAGAATGTTGAAGCAATAGATGCTCTAATAGCTAGGATCTTTACTAATATATCCTCTTTGAAGACTGCTTATATACAACTCCAATCTGCTCATACTCCCTATGATCCTGATAAAATTCAAGTTGCTGATAAACAAGTCATTGCAGAGCTAAAGAATCTATCAGAACTTAAGCACTTTTACCGTGAAAACAATCCCAAACCTGTATGTGTTTCTCCTCAAGACTCCAGGTTAGCCGCTGAGATTCAAGAACAGCAAAATTTATTGAAGACTTATGAGGTCATGGTTAAGAAGTTTCAGTCAGAAATTCAGAATAAAGATTCTGAGATAAATCAGTTGCAGCATCAGATAGAAGAGGCTACCCAGAAGCGAGAGAAGCTTGAAAAGAATTTGAAGCTTAGGGGGTTGTCAACTAGAGATTCAGACACTTCTGGAGAGCAAAATGGATTCTTTCCTGTGGATTTGACGCCTGATCTGTTTATTTCAGCTGTAGAAGCTGCATACAAAGCTATCCATGACTTCTCAAAGCCATTGATTAACATGATGAAGGCGGCTGGTTGGGACCTTGATGCTGCAGCTCAGTCCATTGAGCCGAGTGTTGTTTATGCAAAGAGAGCTCACAAGAAATATGCATTTGAATCCTGCATATGCCAGAGAATGTTCTTGGGGTTTCAACAGGAGAGTTTCACCGAGAAACCCGAAGATCTTTCAGTTAACAGAGAGAGTTTCTTCCACCAGTACCTTGCTTTGAGAGAAATGGACCCCTTGGATGCTTTGGGTCAGAACCCAGATTCCATCTTTGGTAAATTTTGCAGGAGCAAGTATATAATATTGGTCCACCCCAAAATGGAGGCCTCCTTTTTTGGTAATTTAGATCARCGGAACTATGTGATGGGAGGTGGCCATCCTCGGACTCCTTTCTACCAGGCCTTCCTGAAACTGGCTAAATCAATCTGGCTTTTGCACAGGCTTGCCCATTCTTTTGACCCGAGTGTCAAGGTATTTCAAGTCAACAAGGGAACAGAGTTTTCCGAGGTTTACATGGAAAGTGTGGTAAAAAACCTAGTACTTGATGAAAGCCAGGAAAAGCCAAAGGCTGGCCTAATGGTGATGCCAGGCTTTTGGATTGGCGGCACAGTAATTCAGAGCCGTGTTTACTTGACGGGCATGAAGGTGGCTGACTGAGTCTTCCTCCGACGGTTAGATTTACGATTTCGCTGTAGTAGCTACTGTGTAATTTAATGTAYTTTTATATATGCAAGTGTATCCTTGTAGTTGGCCGCCATGTTATTACTTGCTAGTGCCTACGGTGAAGATGTGTAAGCCCAATGTGTAGTTGTTKCTTGTATCAATATAAATATCGCGTTCTTATGTCTTGAAGCTTTAAACTGTGAAGCCCGAGTAATATGTGTTGGATCAAGCTAAACCTCCTAGCCTTGGTTTGATCCTCAAGTTTATAAAAGATCAAGCCTATATAATATAATCTTAGCATGTTGTCGAAACTCCAAAGTTCCATAGGGGTTTGAAGGTGATGAACTCGTGTTTTTGAACGATAACACTATAACAGGCATCGGTCCATGTCTTTGTTTGAATAAGGAGTCGAAAACCGAGACAATTTTTGTAATACGGGGTGATACTTCATTAAACTACCACCTCGATCTTCCTCGTTCATAACATATAAACATATTATGTTTGTTTCAAATGTTCCATGGTTTTCCCATGCAAAGACCCTAGTTTCATGGGCTTTGGCCAAAACATCACAAGCACATGAAAAGATTTCGTGGAAAATAAAAGACAGATTAAAAAGAGACAAGTTGAATTGAAACACTTGAAATTATGTAAGTAAAATGAAAAACAATAATAATACCACTTCCTTCGTTTTTTTTCTAATGACAACAAAAGTATTTTTACGTATTTTAAGGAAGAAATTTAACAAAGTAAACAAGTAAATTTTTCAAAGTTATTTTAACACAATGAAGAATGCGATAAAACTTCATTGTGTTAAATTTTTCTTTGATTAATTTACTGGTTTACGTTGTTAAATTTCTTCCTTAAAATACGTAAAAATACCTTTATTGCCACTAAAAAAACGGATGAAATAATAAAATAAAATAATTGCAACTCTAATTCAGACAGTAGGCCTAGAATATTGGTACGTGGAGTGATATTGGATGTGATTTGAGTAGCAATTCTCTCCTTCGTTCTTCCATACATAATACATCACGTGCACTTTCACCGTCATATATGAGCAGATGAGCTTGCTATCTCATACTCCAACTTCAACCACGTGCTTGCTTTCCCTACTCAAAACAAGTAAGCTTAGTAATTGCAACTAGAAACTTCTTCCATACAACTACATATTTTTTTTACGTGTGATTTTGACATGTATTTCAATTTTTTAATCTTTTAGAAAATATATTTAATGTTAAGCTAATGTTTGAGGACGCTCGTTAATAATATCGAACTAACTAATATCATAGAGTTATTCCTGTGCCAACTTAATTAGCTCACTAAAGTRATCAAAATATCAATAATTGAGAAATTTGAGACTAARACTATGTTTARTTCGTCTAAATTTTTCTGATCTRAACATAGCCTAAGATGACRTGGATTCAAACGTGGTGGTATAACAGYATCCAAGTCAATGGATTTTCTTAGCTTTTAATTAGCATTCTTCCATAACYTGTGTAAGAATGTAAGATACAATGAATTTATGTGTATAATAGTATAATACCTTTGTTTGTTAATGAAGGTGTTGTCACTAGCAAAAATTGAAGCCGAGACATAGATGAAGAAAAAAACAAGGGAATAGAGGCCCAAATGTTAAGCAACAATTTATGAATTATGATAGGAGAAAACATAATAATAATAATGATAATTATAATAATAAAAATAATAATAAATTAAAAAAAAATCTAGATTGACTTATTTTTAAAAGATGACTAAAAGTTTAACCTATTTGTAGGTAATTTTTCCTGTAAGAATAATATTCGGACCCATCGAATTAATATTAAGGATTCATGAATATTTTTATTATTTTAGTAGTATTCTAGACTTGAGGCCTTGCGTGGACAATGCATAGTGTCCATGGGGACTTGTGTGGACAAGGCATAGTGCTCATGGTGCCGCGGCAACAGAAGATGCTTATTTTAAAACATACTCAATATTTGATGAGGTCAAATTTTGGCAAGATGTATCATTTGTTAGTATGAGCATATGATATAAAATTTAGGACAAAATGAGATCGATTCAAAACTGACGTCTTAGGGCATCATAGGGGGTATATTATACGAATAAGTGTCCGGACCAACGTTAAGTTTTCTAAATTGACATGAAATTTCTTTATGTGGTTCCCCTTTACAAATGATAAAGCCACACCAAATTTTAGGGTGAACCGAGTCGGTATAAGTTGGTTTGTAGAGTTAACACTCACTACCACRATGACGTTAGGGCGTCATTGGAACTTGTGTTTTAGGACTCTATAGTTGGTATYATTAGATGCTAAAACGTGACGTGATGGCATAATATGTTTGCCTAAACTCGTGGTAGAATTTTCGGGGAAAATGAGACGGGGTCCAAAATGATGTCGTTTTGGTCGAAACCAAAGATTATAATCCATAAAAAATAGACTTCCGGACAAATTTGTGAGACATGGTTGAAAACATTACCTTGAGTTCCAATGGTCATATGATGATGCTACGCAAATTTTGAGGTGCAAATGACAATATTTTATGAAATTTAATTTTTCGTTAGCTCTTTTGTTTGTCGGCTCATTGCAAATTGAACGAGCACATTTGTAATGGCACTTTGGGAGCTAGAGTTTTTTTTTTAGGCTAAAATTTGACGAGGGCCAATCAAATATGATCCCTAATTGTGGGAACTGGGAACAATTTTGGGAAAATATGAAACGATCGCCAGAGCGACGATTCCAATGACCCATTTTTCGAAGATTATAACTCATAAAATTAATAAGGTTTTCGAATCAACTTTTTAAAAAATGTTGAATTTTTTTTGGCAGGTTCCCACAAACATATGACAAATTCACCCAAAATATATATGACGATTTCAGGAGCCAAAAACGTGGATTATATATCACGAAAATGAGGTTTTCGGATCGATTTTTGTTGAAAGAGCTGACAAGTCTACTATTAGTTCACACAATCATATCATGATGTCATGCAAAATTTGGAGCCAAAACTAGGAGATATGATGAGATTTCGAAGGACTTTTCCTTCGAACTCACAGTCCGCACGTGAGAGACACAACATTCAATATTTTGGGTTGAAATTTGGCGATGGGCCATCCTGCATRACCCTTAAAGTGTGGGAGAAATTATGRCAAAATTGAGACAGTCGCCAAAACGACCCAAAATCAAAGTTTATAAGTCCACGTATTTTAGCCTTCGAGGCCCTATCAGCAAATGACATCAAATTTTGTTGGTTGGGAGATCCATAGGGTCATGTGCGGTGTTTGTGCAAAATTTAGTGCCAAAAGGAGATGCAGAAGGGCCTAGAGTTAAATCAAATATCGCCCCTCTACCWACGAGAGCGAATAAAATAACGATACTGACCTCATCGTTTTTCGAGRGCGACACTTCAAAATGAAAAGTGTTGTTTTGAATGGATATTACAGGAAGGGRGATGAATTGTAGTATTGAGTTCCTATTGAAAATTTTTGCGGAATAAAAATTAAACTGTAAATGAACAATGGAGAGACARAGATTTGCACGAGGAAAACTTCCTGAGCCCAATCAGGAAGRAAAAAACCTCAACCACTAGGGATTTTAACTCAAACTCTTTTCACTAATATAGGCGAACGACTCTGTTACAATCCTATACGACTCGGGCCAACTGAGTTCCACTAAGAACTCAAGTTCCAATCAACAGTTCCCTCTAACTTTTAAACTTACTGACTTCCACGAAGTCTTCTCTTTCTCCCTCACAAGCTTAACTCAATACTTTCTCAAGCTTCACTCAAAGCCTTGATTACAGGAAATTCACTCACATTCCCCCTTACCCCAAAAACCAAACTTACAGAATGATTTAAACTCTTAGATAGGAACTTGGTATAGGAACAAGGAACAAATGACTTAGATTAAGATTTAGAAAACTCTGTTTACGCTCAATTGCTTAAGTCAGATGTCCAATTTTTCTCAAACACTTAAAGCTTGATTTTATAGTTTTCAAAATCTTTTAGAAAAGTAACTGTGTTCCACTACTCAACCTCTTACCCATGATCCCACTAAYACTTACAGTGTTCCTGAACTTAATCCATGATCCCACTAACAACAGTTACAGTGTTCCTGAAATCAACCAACTAAGTCATACTTCTATCCACTACCCACGTTTATGGTCGGTAGATAGAAAGTGGGAATTTAATTAATTTGTTTTAAAGATATTATAAAAATKTGATAAATATCATTTAATAAATAAAATCTTTTGAAAAGATAAAAATATATTTAATCTCATAAATCAATYTTATCTTATCTTATCAATTTTATTTTTCACAAATTAAATACATATTGCRTGGAGTGGATATATAATAATATAACCTAGTTCCTTTATATTGGACTCAATTTCTTTTGTATTGGAACTCGTTCCATTTGAATTGATTGGACCTAGTTCCATTTGAATAGGAACTCATTCCGTTTAATTGGACCTAGTTGGCTAGTTCCATAGGAACTCGTTCCATTTAATTGGACCTAGTTCCATAGGAACTCGTTCCATTAAATGGAACTCGTTCCAGACCTAGTTATTATATTATCATATTAAACCTAGTTACTAGTTCCTTTCATATTGAACCTTGTTCCGTTCTCAAGTTCCTTTAACAAATCAAACTAATAACAAACTCATACTGCTTGATTGATCTGCAACACTCTTGATGACTTGCTTCCTTGTTTGTTTGACATGATTCYTTGCACTTGTCGAATACTCATTCAAYAATTTCTCCACAATTAATCATTACCTTAACACACTTAGAAAACACAAGATTAAAATGTTTGTCTTCTTTGGTTTATTATGTCATCATCAAAACATAGGGTCAACAAAAAGGGGGTACTGTTTAGTCAGTTTATGTTGGCATAATTTAATTTCCTCATCGTGGGGGGCTATTTTTCTCATATTTTTTTTACCCCTTCTACTATGTGCGACTTTCAAGACATATTTAAGAAAAAATAACAATTTAAAATTGAATTTCAAAAAAATAACATAGAAACACTTCTTGGTAACATTAAGATACAAGCAACACTTGAAGGCTTTAAGCTTTACTAAAGAGAAGGAAGGGGGGAATTGAAGGGCTCTCATCTCAATTCCCTTGCTTTAGCAAAGAACAGCTAGCATTTCCTCTAACAACTCCTACATTTGAGCCAATTTTTACTCCTTCCAAAACTTAGTATGTTTGTTACTGTTGAGGAACCCTAGATTTAACATCAAATTTTCTGATCATGCAACTAGCCATTATTATATTATTATATTATATTTGATTATTCTTCCACATTTTCTTTCAAGATTTTCACCCTTAAAATCTGATATTAAGATTAAATAATTAGAGATATCTATCACAAATCTTCCCATGTCTCCTTCCTAGATAGTTACAAGAATCATATTATATATAAACTAATCAATTAATAAACATCTATCATAAAATTAAAATTAAATTAAAGATCCAATTCTTAAGTTTCACAAGTGCTTTGACCTTAAGCTAAGCTCAACTAGTATGTATTACTTATTTTATGCACATGGCATGACCATATTGAAACATTTGACCCTTAACTAAAGCTGGCACATAATTAAGAGTTTAAGACATACACTAATTAACTTAATTATCACACTATAATCTTCTACTATATATACACCTTTTCCCCCCTTGAATTGCATTACCACTCAACAATAACCAATTCAACCACCTTCAAAAACCTCATAACATCTTCATCACTACAACAAATATACAATTTTACATCAAATTTGATCCAAAAATCGCGCTAATATAAGCATATTATCCGACTATAATCAAATGGCAAGACATACCATTCTATTGCTATTGATTACAATTTCTATCCTTCTCCTYGCARGYAGTGTCGCGGGMTATTGTAGACAGTGCTCTAGGGCTAGAGCCTTCCTTAGAGCGTCGTGCAGCTGCACGCGCTACCCAATGGTGTGCGAAAAGTCCTTGTCAAAATATGTCAATGGGACCAACCTCGGCCACAAGCAACTGGCTGAGATCGCGTTGAGGGTTAGCCTGACCGAGGCTAGGTTCACACGAGCCTACTTGACCAACATGGCTAGGAGGCTCACAACAACCCATTATGAGGAGTCTCATGCAATAGGTGATTGCATTGACCAAATAAATGATAGTGTGGCCCAACTTAGACTAGCAATTAGGGAGCTCAAGAGGTGTAGAAACCAAGAAAGCCTTGATAACTTTATGTGGTACATGAGTAACGTTGAGACTTGGACTAGCACTGCCCTTACGGATCAGATCAACTGCGCCGCCGTTTTCGACGGGGACACTAACGGGAAGGTTGTGAGGAGCACGGTTAGGGCACGAGTGGAGGATGTTACTCAAATCACTAGCAATGCTTTGGCTTTGCTTAATCGATTTGTAACACGGTACCGTTTCGTACGTGCTGGAAAGCATCTTAAACCTTGAAGTYGAGGGTTCAATCCGATCGTTCTCGCGATTGATCWTGGTGTTTGCATGGCTAATTAATCAATTAAGTATTGTTTAATTTATTAATTAATTACTACTATGTGTTATGGATTGTATTGTATTAATTAGTTGTGTTTCTTTGGATCTACAAGTGATTATTATTTAATTACATTAGATTGTTGTTTATACAGTATACAAATTCGTTGACAAGATCTACCAAAAGTCAAATGTACAATAATGAAGGTTGTAATTATGAGTAATATCATCTTAACAAGTTTTGTAATAATAATAATATTCGATTCCTTATGAAATAATAATGTATGCAAATTGCACAAAATAAACTTATGGCGCATGGTACCATAACTAAAGATTTGGGAAGCTATATAATTATGATTAAACATAATTATAAATCTCAAAGCATAATGGTGTCGTSGTTGCTAACAAACATTTTCTTTTGCACCAAGCAAAGTTTCGARCACTGATTTCCGCACTCCATGTGCGGATTTATAATTTGGAGTGTGRAAATCACTGCTCCAAAGTTTGGTCTAATGGTAGTAACGATTATGGATTGATTAAAACATTGAAGTACCAGACTACCAGTACGTAGCTGGGGGCGGGGTTCAACCATTCAATCCTTACGGACTGAATTAACTAGAGCAATGATCGAGATTCAAGTTTGATAATTAACAAAGTTTATCTTAATTACATACACGTTTCGGTTCAAACTTTTCTATAAAATGGACCTTATTGCATCCATGAACTCAATTAAAAGAGTTGAGAGTAGAAAAAACATAAACAAAACTTTAATTTCTATTAAAAGAGGCAAGTGGCCGTTTGGTATAGAATTCGGTATGAATTGGAGTCAAGTATTGAGCAGAGGTGGTGTGGGTTTGTACCTTGATTCTTGATTTCATGTGATTGGTCTTATAGTCAATCATTTTATACCACAAGGTTGAAATCACTTAAATTGGTCACCTTCGATCTCCCGAGATTTTTAATTCGCATATACCGAATCTGTTTAAATTTGTCATAGTAATGTGATCGTCTCAAATTGAGCCTTAGCTTCCCCGAGGACGACGATCGCAGATTCGCAGCACTCAATCGATCAACACCCGAATATTAGGCGATCTGCGATGCTCAAGAGTCAAGAGTTCGAAACTCATATCCCAAACATAAACACGTGATGTTAGATTGGGATCTCACCAAAAAATATAGATGCTGCGAAAATGAGAAGCAAGATAAAACACAACACAGCTGTAAAATACTAGTCGTTGTTTCAAGGAAGGACTACAAAACTCGAATACTTGTTTAATTTGTTTMATTTGTACACTTCTACTACATCGCACGTAACACTGTTGAATTCATTTAAGAACTGATTTAATTAAATTAATTAATTAATTAAGCTTTCATTTTAAGTTTTGACCCTTTGACTTTTCCATCTATTGTACCATAGTAAGCTAAGCTAGCATAGTAATTAAATTAGTAGCAYATATGAGTTTTTGAATTGATTCAGGTGGGATTGACTTACCGCTCATCAATACAACTGGTCAACTGTCAACCCAAATAACCTTAATATGTGGCCGATCGGCATTGTTGCATCTA
>SNQN01000010.1:7453-19316 GCA_008642245.1 Bassia scoparia | reverse complement strand
TGCGGGGGTAGTCCTATCTGTTAATAATAATAATAATAATAATAATAATAATAAATAATAAATAATAATAATAATAATATATAATAATAATAATAATAATAATATATATAATAATAATAATAAATAATAATAATAATAAACGTGGTGGTAGTCTATCTATCTATCTATTTATTATTATTATTATTATATTATTATTATTATTATTATTATTATTATTATTATTATTATTATTATTATTGTTATTATTATTATTATTATAACCACCAAACGTGTTAAGCTTGACAAGCAACAAAACGACAAACAAATTACAAGAAATTGGAGGGGAGCCGAGATACAATCTAGACCCCACTCCTCTAGCAATCGAAAAACCTATCCTGCCAAAGATTGTGAGCAGCAGCACGTGAGCCGATGTCCTGAGCCCTGGAGTAAGCCTGAATCAATTCCCCCAAAGAAGAGAAGGAAAAAAGGAAGAAAGCCGTAGCCAATGTCCGGCACCGCTGGCATACTTGTCCCGCTTCCGCTGAGCCGCCGTGCAAAACCCCACCAGGAACAAAGTCTGAACAACCCAGATTGCGTCAGGGGAGAAGATCCGTCAAGTCGAATGCACACATCCAGGCCGCTATCCAAGAATAGAGTAAGACATCCGCAGGTCGAAGAGCACCGTCGCCGCGCTAGTCAGCCCAACATTTACCTTCTTTACGAGCGGAAATCCTTGAGCGGTAACAGACATCAAGAAGAGTGTCCGGACAACATTGTGCCGATGTTTAATACCAATGATACCAGCACAGGACACATCATGATCCCCATAGATGTCACCAACAAAGACCCGAGAGCAAGCAGAGCACGTCGTCGAAGTAGAGAACAACGGAACACCCAAACGATAGCAAAGAGCTGAACGATAAGTCTACGTTCATGGTCTGGTCGAGACCCGAGATCGAAACCGCCCGCAACAAGCTAAAAAGTGATCCCCATTGCGATTTCCATAAGGCAACTGACGTGAAGATAATGAGAAGGTGGATTTCGCACCAGATGTAACCTTCGTGAAATATATGTTTGCCAATTTCTCATGAGTGTGGAGGCAGTGATCTCACTAGGCGACCTCATAAGGTCGGTCTCCACGGTCCTGTTGAAAAGACCGAGAGCCTCATCAAAGCAGGTCCCGGGCTACACACCAGATACCCGAAGAAGCGAAGCTTGTAAACCAGAAGACTGCAAACGGGATGCAAGGAAAGCATAATGCCGAACGTCACCAGCAGAGTAAACCCCAATCCTCCATAAGCAAAGGTAAGTGGCAAGCCGCTATTGCCATCCCCAAAACCTGAAGCAGTCACAATGCGCTCCAAAGAACCCCGAAGAGCCGCATCAAAGGATAACTGAGCCGTTTCAAAAGAGAAGGCGGACAAGTGCGCAAAGCAAAGTAGAGTTTGGAAATTCCAGTACACGCACGAAGAAGCGATTATTATTATATTATTATTTTATTATTATTATTATTATTATATTATTATATTATTATTTTATTATTATTATTATATATTATATTTTATTTATTATTATGAAGTTGGATCCAGTATTATATCAACTAAAAACACATTAAATTAATAATTAGATAATCTCCAAGCATATAATGCATCCTCTCATCTAGAGGCAGCTGCAAACGAGTCGAGTCGAGCTGAGTATTTGTCTATTCAAGCTTGACTCGTTAAGCATTAGGCTTGTTCAAGATTGACGTGAGCTTGCTCATCAGTCATCATTTAGATGTCGAGCTCACACGTGAACAAGTCATAACCAAGATTTTACAAATTTTTTCAATATTCATCAAGAATTAATTAATAAAGTTGCAAAGTTGCATAATGATAAGCTTGTTTAAAAATCAAATTAATAACCATATAAAATTTTAAAAGTTTGAAAGAAAAGAATTTACACCAAAAGCTGGGAGACAATATATGATATTGCTTTTGATACTTCGTATTATAAACACTCTTTGTTTGAACTTTTAAAAATAGGATTTGTTATTGGCCAAATGAACTGTTGGAGTACTAATATATGAGCTATAAACACAGCTATTCACGAGCCTTAACGAGTTGAATACATAGGTGTTCGAGCTTGGCTCATTTAGTAATACCAGTGTTGAATTTTTTCGATCCTATTTATTTTTTTCTACGAACGAATTTGTCCAAGTTTTGACCGAGTTTATATTCACGAATAGTTTGCAAATACACTAACTCATTTAACACTCTACTTCACACCATCAACAATTGTGCAAAAGAAAAGTATAGAAATATCTTCTATCATCAACTCTAACTCCATGGACTAGGCCCAAATAGTGTAATTATCCTTTAAAATATGGGCAAATTGAACCGATCCAAACAATTGACCCGTAATCAATTCCTTCGACAAAAACCCGACCATATATACAACTGATTTTAGCAATCTATTTTCATTTTCCTTTTCTTATCACAACTGATTCAACCTCAAAAGCGAGGTTAAACTCAGCAGTAGTGGCGGGAATTACAGAAAAGCGACGATAAAAACGGCAACCATGGAAAACCAAAATGTCGAGAAAATTGCGAAAACGTCGGAATCAGAATCAAACGCCAAAGCTGAAATTGTGAAGGTGAATCGAAGATGATGAATATGAATGCAAAGGGAGGGTTTTGCAGAAGTATTTTCTTCAAGAATGGAATGTCGTAAATCTATTCTCGACGACATCGTTTCAGCTGGTCGCGTCTCGATCTCTCCTCTGCTTACAAGATCCGCACCATTGTACTCTCTCTTCTCTCTCTCTCTCTCTCTCTCACCTCCTTATATTTAGCTTTGATATAATCGGAAACTTAGCATTTTGATTTGATGATTAATTTTGTTGCTTGGAGCTGATTTAGGGTTTTGCATTAGTGTCGATTGTTATGGGACATGATTATATTGTATAATGTGGCTATTTGATTTATTTGATCTGCAATTACATAGTACTTCCGTATAATTCAGTTAATGTGGTTGCCCAATTGTGTATAGTCATGTCACTTGGTGATTGAAGTTGATCTATTGATTCATCTCTGTGCTCGTTAAAGTTTTTGGCTTCGTTGCGAATGCAATGGATTTTTCGGGAGAATCCTTGAGTGGATATTGGATAAGACCAGTATAGTGATTGTAGAGACATGGCTTAAATGTTTTGGTAGATAAGAAACAATTGAGGATGTTGGGAGAATAGTTTGTGTACTTGAGTGGTGGAGGCATTGCCTCTCTTTAGCTTAAGTACTCGTGAGTTTAATTGGATGTCACATTGGGAAATTTTAACATGTTTGAGATGGATAAGGGTAGTCATGTATGCTTTTCAAACTGAAAATACTACTTTCATTCCCATCTTAAAGACTTTAACTTGAATGAGAGATGCTAGTATGCTAGTAGTGTTGTAAGGACTCTTGGTTGTGCTGAAGTGTGGATCAATTTTTTAAATCGTGGAATATCCCTTTCCTCTGTTTTTCTGCTGCCTATACTATAATATTTATGATAAAAAAACGGGGGGTGAACTGCGTTGACACACCGTTTGTGTGGATAACAAAGAAGGGTAAGGAAAGAGGAGGAAGGGGAGGGGAGAGAAAGAGAGAGGAAATGTGAGCTTAATTTCCCTTTAATTGTAAGGCCACCGATACACGCTCATACACAATACTAATAAATAGGAAAATTGATTCTAATAATCCGAACTTTTACCCATTCGCCCATAAATAATCCATATTCAAAATATTCCTATATAATCCTAACTATCATCCTATCTTCTTCTTAACATACCGTTTAACCTGTTATTCAGGTTACTCCTAACCCACCCACCCTCCCTCACCTTCTTTCTCTTACCGCAAATCAATCCCACCACCTCCACCCCACTGCCACTACTCTCCTCACCACTACCCACGACGACACCACTCACCACATTTGACCCCACCAATTCCACCGTCGCACCCTCCCCCCCCAAATGCAACACCTAATTAACGCACCCGCTGCACCACAAATGCAATCAATTTTCGAAATCTGATTTGAATTGATTTCTGTTGTTGGGTTCGAATTAGGGAGGGAGTAGGTTCGAATTAGGGAAATGTGAGTTTTGGGTTGTGGGCGGAAACAAGTTGGGGGTTCGATTGAATTTGGGTTTTGGATTGGCTGCTTTGATTAGGGGGGTTTGAATTGGTGGGAGGAGGTGTCTGGTGCGTGCTGGTGGTGCATGCTGTGATGGACTCAAGCCAAATCGATTTGCTACACATGCCAATTCATTTATTGCCAGAAGAGGAAAGAAAGGGACCGTTGGAGACAAGCAAGCAACAAATCACAACCAGGCAGGAACAAGAGAAAAGACAATTAATCTTCATGGGATGCTGCTGTGAGTGGGTTGGTAAGAGGTTCTGCGTAAATATTATGTACTATAATGGAAGCCAAATGTATTATGGAGGCATGCTTAGTTTGAGCTATTTAATGTAGTGGTATTGTGTGTAGTAGTCATGTATGTAGAGTGGTATCCTGAAGATACTTGGAAGATTGTAGCCTTAAGCTACTCAATCAATCGAAAGACTTGCTTCCTGCTTCATTCATCTTCAATTCCAGTATTATTATTATCATTAGACATCACCACCGTGAGCTAGTACTTTACAAGTGGATCAGAGCGGCGGTCCTGCACTTACACCACCACATTACCTTATAAAAAAAATACAAAAAATCTATGGTAGCTTCAGTAGATCAACGTTGTGACGCAGTGGAGGAGCGTATGACAGGCATCGAGAGCAACTGGAAGCTTGAAAGAGAGGCTGTTGAACAAGAAGCATAAGTGAGGCTCACCTGGAGGCGGCAACGACAAGGTTGGAGGACGAATGGATCGATTCCGCGATGAGCAGCGTGTGTCGCTTAGCGTTGACAAGGGGGAGCAACTCAGATTCCAGAAGAGCTCCGGGATATGGTGGCGGAAATTGGCCGTATCAACCAACACCACCACCTGAAGGGGAGGCTGAGTCGGTGCATAAGAGTCAACGGCGGGGGGGGGAGGGGGGGAGAAGCGACCAGTAGACGGAGGCGGGCATAAATACGGTCCTTCGGACAGCCCATTTTCGAGCCCGGTGTTGCTAGTGAGAAAAAGGACGGCTCGTGGAGGTTTTGTGTCGATACCGAGCTTTTGAACATGAAACTGTCCCCAACAAATATCCCATAACCGTCATAGATGAGTTGCTCGATGAGTTTATGGGGTCGTAGTTTTTACGAAGCTCGACCTCAAGGCGAGGGTACCATCAATACTCATGAAGGAGGGAGATGCACACAAGACCGCTTTTCGAACTCACGAAGGCCATTACGAGTTCTTGTGATGCCTTTGGCCTCAAGACGCCCTAGCGACGTTTCAATCGCTCATGAGATGTGTTCGTCCCTTCTTCTTGGCGGTTCGCCTTGTCTTCTTCGATGATATACTCATATAGCTCCATGAAGACATCAAAAGCAACATGTGCGGTTAGTGTTCGAAATTAAGGGAGCAAAGGTTGTTCGTTGAATTACAAAGAAATGCGAGTTCGGAAGGCAAGGTGGCTTACTTGGGCCAGTGATCTCAGGTGACGGGGTGTTCATGGATGACGAGAAGGTACGAGCTGTTTTGGATTGGCCATTGTCCGACTAATTTGAAGAATTACGGGGATTTTTGGCCTCACCGGTTACTACCGGAAATTTATTGCTAATTACGCACAAATCGAGCCCGATGACCTCACAACTTAAGAAGGATGCCTTCAATGTGACGGGGGAAGCCACGTGGCCTTCCGACGTTTACAGAAGCCGTGACAACGCTCCGTGTTGCAATGCCGGACTTTGTAAGGATTGTGTGATTGAAACTGATGCTTGTGGATATGGGTGGGGGCTGTTATGGTCAAATGGGCCGGCCATAGTTATTCAGTAAGTTACTTGGCAAGAAGGCACAAAGCCAATCCATTATGCTAAGGAATTGATGGCCATTTTGTTTGGCTGTGTCTAAATGGAACACTACTTGTTGGGCCGTTCATTTTGTGATTCGGACTGACCAACAGAGCCTGTGATATATAGCCCAACAAGTGAGATAGGTGGTGACTACCAGAAATGGGTTAAGAAGCTCATAGGGTTTGATTTCGAGATCCAATATAAAACGGGGCATCTAATCGGGTGGCCGATATCTTATCCTGGAGAGGTGGGCCGGAGTTTAGAGCTGCAAGTGATGGTCATACCAGGGATTGATTGGCTGAATTGGTCAAGAGCAGGAACAAGACCCTTGGCTATGGGCTTGAAGAAGGAAATCCAACAACAAGGCATTAATGGCCGCAAAGGCTATTCCATTGGATGGGGAACAAGTACGTTATAAAGGAAGGATTGTGTATCCAAGAGTCAAATTCATCCTTCCACTGTTGCATGAATATCACAGTACCCCATCGGTGGTCACGACGGCGAGGTGAAACTTTCAACCGTATTGCCGCGATTGTTTTGGCCTGATGTGGCCTGATGTGGGGAATTCGTCAGGGAATGCGATGCCGCCGTTGGTTTTGGCCTGATGCGGCCTGATGTGGGGAATTTCGTCAGGGAATGCGATGTCTGCCAACGCAAAGGCCTCACAACGCACCTGCTCGGGTTGCTACAACTTTGGCCTTACAGAAGGCTGTTTGGGAGGATGTGACGATGGATTTCGTCGAGGGCTTACTCTTTCCAAGGGGGTAGATTCAATTTTGGTGTTGTGACCGGCTTTGAAGTATGCGCACTTCATGGGGCGCGACACCCTTATAATGCTTATAGGTAGCAAAGGCGTTCATCGACAATGTGGTGAAACTCCATGGGTTTCCAGTTTCAATTGTTTCAGACGGGGATCGCATTTTTTGAGCGTATATTTTGGCAAGAGCTATTTCGATGCAAGGCGGTCATTTAACAGGAGCACGGCTACTATCCCCAAACCAACGGTCAGACGAAGATCGTCAACAGGATTGGAAGTCTACCTTCGGTGCTTTGCCAATGAGAGCCGAGAGGTTGGGCGGAATGGTTTGTCTTGGCGGAAGGTAGACTCGTATAATACTTCCCTCTACACTTACAAAATTATCACCGTTCAAGTGGTGTATGGGAGGGAACCTCCAAATTGTGGCGTATAGGGGCAGGCAGACTAGCAGACAGCTTGGACGAATGGCTAAGGAAAGAGAGTTATGCTGGATGAATCGAAGGGCCATTTACTTCGCGCCAACAAATCATGAAGACCAACGCTGATTCAGACGATTAATTTGCTATTGGAGAATGGTTTTTTTTGAAGCTTCAACCCTATCGACAACACTCATGCTCGCGCGGAAGTATGAGAAGTTGGGCAGCACGTTACTATGGGCCGTTTCAAATTTGGAAGAGAGTGGGGAATGTGGCTATAAATTAGCTCTTCCATCAAGTTGCAAAGGTTCACCTAGTGTTTCACATTTCACAATTGAAGAAGGCAATTGGAGGGTACCGCTAGTCAGACATTCCAGTACAACTAACAGGCGAAAATTAGAAATGGTCCACTACTCCTGAGAGCTTTTTGGGGATACGTGAAGGGCGTCATGGTCTGGAGTGCAGTGGGAAGTGGCACGGTTTACCTGACTTGGAGCCACATGGGAGGAAGCTGCTGCCTCGGATCTCGTTTTTCCAGCTTTTCCACTTGAGGCACAAGGTGAAAATCCGGCGGGGGAGTGATGTGATGGACTCACAGCCCAAACCGATTTGCTACAGCAACCAATTCATGGTTTATGCCAGAAGAGGAAAGAAAGGGACCTTGGAGACAAACAATCAACCAAATCAGCCCAAGGCCAGGAAGAAGAGACAAAGACAATTAATCCTTCAATGGGAATGCTGCTGTGAGTGGAGTTGGTAATTGAGGTTTGCGTAAAGTTTACGTACTAGTAATGAAGCCAAATGTATTAATGGAGGCATGCTTTTATTGAAGCTATTTAAATGTAGTGGTATTGTGTGTAGTAGTCCATGTATGTAGACAGTTAACAAGAGAGTGGTATCCTGAAGATACTTGGAGATTTGTAGCCTTAGCTACCAATCAAATCAATCGAAAGACTTGCTTCCTGCTTCATTATCTTTCAATTCCCAGTAATTATTATTTATATTATTCATCATATAGACAATCACCACGTAGCTAGTACTTTACAGCATGCGAGGTGGTCTGGCCAGTTGATGGTTGGATTTGGTGATTGGCCGGGAGGTGGTCTGGGTGCGTGGTGCGTTGGGTGTTTGTTGCGAAGGTGGAGGGGGGTGCGGCGATGGGTTTCGACGTTGGTGGGGGGGTTTTGTGTGGTGGTAAAGGTGGTTGTGGCATGTGGTGTGGTTGTGGATTTGCGGGTGGTGGTGGTTGTTAGGGAAAAGGAGGGGGGAAGTACACTGTTACAACAGGTTTGTTAGAATGTCAATATAATTGGTGGTAATGTTAGAAGAAGATGAGGTGATAAGTTAGGATTATTTATGGAAAATATTTTGAGTAGGGATTATTAAATGAGCGGTCTTGGGTAAAAGTTCGGATTATTAGAATATATTTTTTTCAATTTTTACAATATTGTTCAGTTTGGGCAAGCCCGCGAGAATGTTTTTGGGCTCCTCCCAAAAGGCCTTGTACAGCGTATTTGTAGCATTCCTATATACGAATCACCTCATTCCTGCTATTCTTTCCACGCGGACTTGAGATGAACATTCCAAAACAAACTCTCATTTTGGAGTGATTCTTGTTATTAAAGAAGGAGGGAAAATGAATATCCTTCCTCTCCCCATCCTTATCCTTATCCAAACATTGGAGATTGTCCGTCCTTTTCTCCCTTTCCTTCCAATTCTTCTGATGTAACGCCCCTACTTTGGTAAGTAATTTGACCACAAATATTCATGCTTGTTCTTCATTTAAGATGTGAGATTGATTCTCTATGTATTCTCCTTTATCTCTTCATTGTCACTTTCCCATTGTAGTAAGTATCAATTAAATATCTCCCGTGTAAAACAAATGCATGTCGCCAGCCCCACTATGTTTTCATATCTTTCTCCATTGCAAATTTGTGTTTTGAGAAAGAAATGCTTTTTACCACATGAAGGACATCGGCATCACAGGCCCTGGAATTTTATTTGATGATAAATTAATATTCTTTATCATTTATCAGTTCTATTGTAGGCTTACCTAGTTACCTTTACCCTTTGATTATCCTTCATATCTTTGCGTTCAATGATTCCTTTGTTAATCTTCATTTATTGAAGTTTTGATTTCTGGTTACTGTACAGATGGACAATATCAGGAGGAAGGACACTATTGGAGCCTTACCTTGAAAGCATAGTGTCTCCTTTGATGCAAACATTCGCTCCAAAATAATGATTTAGGAAACAGAGTCTGATGAAATTCTGAAGTGGTCAAACCTGTCTGCATTATCATTTTATACACTTGTTACTGTTTGTGGATAAAGTCCTGTTACGAAGTTTTTTTTCCGCATCATAGTAATGAAGCCAAATGTAATTAATGGAGGCATGCTTAGTTTGAGCTATTTAAATGTAGTGGTATTGTGTGTAGTAGTCATGTATGTAGAGTGGTATCCTGAAGATACTTGGAGATTTGTAGCCTTAAGCTACTCAATCAATCCGAAAGACTTGCTTCCTGCTTCATTCATCTTCAATTCCCAGTATTMTTATTATCATTAGACATCACCACCGTAGCTAGTACTTTACAAGTGGTATCAGAGCGGCGGTCCTGCCACCTTACCACCACCACCACATTACCTTATCAAAAAAAAATACAAAAAATTCTATGGTAGCTTCAGCAGATCAACGTTGTGACGCAGTGGAGGAGCGCATGAAAGAGAGGCTGTTGAAACAAGAAGCATAAGTGAGGGCTGACCTGGAGGCGGCAACGACAAGGTTGGAGGGACGAATGGATCGATTCCGCGATGAGCAGCGTGTGGCGGCTAGCGTTGACAAGGGGGAGCAACTCAGATTCCAGCAAGAGCTCCGGGATATGGTGGCGGAAATTGGCCGTATCAACCCAAGACCACCACCTGAAGGGGAAGCTGAGTCGATGCATAGGAGTCAACGGCGTGGGGGGGGGGGGGGGGAGGAGCGACCAGTAGACGGAGGCGGGCATAATACGTCCTTCGGACAGCCCATTTTCGAGCCCGGTGTTGCTAGTGAAGAAAAAGGACGGCTCGTGGAGGTTTTGTGTCGATTACCGAGCTTTGAACCATGAAACTGTCCCCAACAAATATCCCATACCGGTCATAGATGAGTTGCTCGAYGAGTTGTATGGGGTCGTAGTGTTTACGAAGCTCGACCTCAAGGCGAGGGTACCATCAAATACTCATGAAGGAGGGAGATGCACACAAGACCGCTTTTCGAACTCACGAAGGCCATTACGAGTTCCTTGTGATGCCCTTTGGCCTCACGAACGCCCTAGCGACGTTTCAATTGCTCATGAATGATGTGTTTCGTCCCTTCCTTCGGCGGTTCGTCCTTGTCTTCTTCGATGATATACTCATATATCTGTCTCTTATACACATCTAGATGTGTATAAGAGACAGATCGGAAACTTAGCATTTTGATTTTGATGATTAATTTTTGTTGCTTGGAGCTGAATTTAGGGTTTTGCATTAGTGTCGATTGTTATGGGACATGATTATATTGTATAATGTGGCTATTTTGATTTATTTGATCTGCATATTACATAGTACTCCGTATAATTCAGTTAATGTGGTTGCCCAATTGTGTTATAGTCATGTCACTTGGTGATTGAAGTTGATTCTATTGATTCACTTCTGTGCTCGTTAAAGTTTTTGGCTTCGTTGCGAATGCAATGGATTTTTCGGGAGAATCCTTGAGTGGATATTGGATAAGACCAGTATAGTGATTGTAGAGACATGGCTTAAATGTTTTGGTAGATAAGAAACCAATTGAGGATGTTCGGGAGGAATAGTTTGTGTACCTTTGGATTGGTGAGGCATTGCCTTCTCTTTAGCTTAAGTACTCGTGAGTTTAATTGGATGTCACATTGGGAAATTTTAACATGTTTGAGATGGATAAGGGTAGTCATGTATGCTTTTCAAACTGAAAAATACTACTTTCATTCCCATCTTAAAGACTTTAACTTGAATGAGAGATGCTAGTATGCTAGTAGTGTTGTAAGGACTCTTGGCTTGTGCTGAAGTGTGGATCAATTTTTTTAAATCGTGGAATATCCCCTTTCCTCTGTTTTTTCTGCTGCCTATACCTATAATATTTATTGATAAAAAACGGGGGGTGAACTGCGTTGACACTACCGCTTTGTGTGGATAACAAAGAAGGGTAAGGAAAGAGGAGGAAGGGGAGGGGAGAGAAAGAGAGAGGAAATGTGAGCTTAATTTTCCCTTTAAATTGTAAGGCCACCGATACACGCTCATACACATACTAATACAATAGGAAAAATTGATTCTAATAATCCGAACTTTTACCCATTCGCCCATAATAATCCATATTCAAAATATTCCTATAATAATCCTAACTTATCATCCTATCTTCTTCTAACATACCCGTTTAACYTGTTATTCAGGTTACTCCTAACCCACCCACCCYCCCTCACCTTCTTTCTCCTTACCGACAATCAATCCCACCACCTCCCACCCCCACTCGCCACTACTCTCCTCACCCACTACCCACGACGACACCACTCACCACCATTTGACCCCACCAATTTCCACCGTCGCACCCTCCTCCCCCACAAATGCAACCACCTAATTAACAGCACCGCTGCAACCCCACAAATGCAATCAATTTTCGAAATCTGATTTGAATTGATTTCTGGGTTGTTGGGTTCGAATTAGGGAGGGAGTAGGTTCGAATTAGGGAGAATGTGAGTTTTGGGTTGGTGGGC